>JAJMDK010000053.1:0-50307 GCA_030573515.1 Hanseniaspora jakobsenii
TTTGTTGACATGAACAAATATCCATTAAATGATTACAACTTTATCCATGAAAGTTTGGATGGGTTCAAAAACATAGACAAACTTCATCCGGGCTCTGTTTTGATTATTGATAATAGTGGTCCTGTGGAAATATATGAGAACAGCTTGGCATATGACAAAGAACAAAGCGATAGTCCTTTATCGGCCAATACAATATCTATTGCAGATTTGTTATCATACATAAACCTTGGCAGCCCAATTAAAAGAGATCCTGAAGGAAGACCGCCTATAGTTTCACACAACGTTATATCATCTAATGAATTTATTAGACGTATGAACATAGAAAGCAAAAAAGGATTCACTAACTCGAAATTGCTTTTAATCATACCTATGATAGTGCTGGTTGCATTCGTGCTCAAGGCTAAACATACCAATGGAATAAAAAAATTTGCCAATAAAGTGGCCCTTAAATTAAACAGAAAAACATCCAACAAAACCAAACTAACTTACAATAACACAGGGCTGTTGTCTAAAGGGCGTAAGCTCTAGTTAGTTAATTTAATATATTTATAAATATATATATATATATGATATAGTTTAAGTTTACTCATCTATTTTTACCTTTTTTTTCATTTCGCTTTTTTTTTTAATTTATTTTTTCTTCCATTTTTTCTTGTAAAACCAAACCCATCACATATTGTTTATTTAAACAGCTAAGATCTAATATAGAGTGTTATACAACAACTTAGGATCTTTACATAAAAACATATTCGAAAATCCCCGTCATTGTGATAGCTAACTCACAAAAACTCATAATTTCCATAAAAAAAGCATTCTTGTATGCATTTACACCAAACTCATAATTTAAACAGTATCAAGGTTTTAAATTTTCCAAAGCAACAAAGCTCTATATACACAAGAAACTAAGCAACTACAAATGAGTTCTCGAACACAAACAGCCAGTGCTAGCGAAAAGGAATTGGAACAGGGTATTCTTAAACTAAAAGATTCTTGGCATTATGATTTGAAAGATCAATTATACATATTTATTGCAGGTTTGGATGAAAGATTAACTGAACTAGATGTTCTGAAGGTGTTTAGTCAATACGGTGATATCGAAGATTTCTTTTTTCTGATTAACTTTAAAACAAAAGCAAGAAAAAATGTCTGCTTTTTAAAATATGATAGCTTTGAATCTTGTGTTTTGGCCGTTGATAACTTAAATAATTACAAACTTCTGGACAGATATCTAAAAGTGAGCCATACTAACTGCAAAGTTCCGGAACAGTATGATTTTAAAGTCTATCATAGCCATATATTGAAAAAACTGGATGAAGCTAAAATATTTGAAGATGGCATTCAAAAAGAAGACACTGACTTACAACCAAATGATCAAAAAAAAATGCAACCGGATATGATCGAAAATAAGCTGAATGATGAAATTATATCGGAAGACCCTATGAACAACATCTCGGAAACTATGCTGGAATACAAATAGGGCATATGCAATAAACGTAAACATTAATGTTTATATATATATGGTTGATTTTTTTTGTTTTTAGCATTCTCTAGTTTTTATTTTAACATAAATGAAAATTATAAAGATTTGGTACAAATCATATATAAAGTTTTTTTCTATTTTAATTTTAATGGCTATTCGTCATCAGAGGAAACTGATTCAGGTAAAGACAAATCATCATCGTCTTCTTCGTGTGATTCTGTAGACTTGGTGTTTGCATTTGGCATTAAGGATAATGGTGGTGCCATTGGAACTGGTGGAACAAATGGTTGAGAAGCAGGCACAGTAGCTTCAGAATTGGATTCAGCAACATCAATTCTAGTTGCTGCATTTGGTTGAGCAGGCTCAGAATCCTTTTCATCATCGGACCATCCATCACCACTATCATCAAAATCATAACGCTTTGATTGTGGTGGCGGAATGGCAGGTGTAGCTACAGGTGCAACTGGTGCAGTTGTTGATGAGTTTACAGCATCTGGAACTGGAGGTACTGTAGGATTATTGAATCTCATTGTCTCTTCAGATTTGGATTTCAATTCAACTATCTTTGTATCTTCATCGCTGTCTGACCACCCATCACTTTCGACATTTAATCCTCTTTGAGCTCTTCTCTGTTCTTCAGCGTTTTTTGAATCAATAGACAATTGACTAGTGGATTTTGTTAATGGTTGCTGGAAAAACGGCGTCTTTTGAGCAGGGGTTTGTACATCTGATTGTTGAGACTGCAAAGGTTTTACAAATGGATTAAATTTGTGATGTTTTGGTGCTTCTTGTTGAACAACTGGTTGTCTTTCTTGAATTGGCTCTACTTCCCATTCATCATCTGATACATCTTCTTTATTTTTACTAGTAGAATCGGCAACACTTGATGAACTTTCTATTTGTGGATTAATCGGTGAGACAGCAGCTTTAGCGGCTTCTTCTTCTTCTGCATCTTGCCTCTCAGATTCTTCAATTTCTTTTTGCAACTTCATAATTCTTTCTTGTTTTTGAAGCTTTTTTAATCTCAAGGCTTCCAGTTTTTGCTTCAAGGCTTTCTCTTCTTCATCTTCGTCATCAGACTCTTGTTCTTTGACTTCATCTGGCTTAACCTTTTCCACTGTCTTTTCAGAAACTTGAGTGTTATCCCTATCTTTAGCCGTGTGTACAGTTTCCATTGATTCTCTGTTTCTTCTTTGTCTTCTACCAAGTCCTAATTTACTCAACTTTTCATTCATTCTTTTTTGAGCTTGCTCTTTGATATATGCTGCTCTTTCACTTGGTGTCTTGTAATCTGAGTATGAATGTTCAGGTGTAGCCTCAGACTTCTGTGTTTGACTACTTGTTGTTATAGGACTAGAACTTGGACTTGGAGTGGCAGTTTGACTATTAGAAGATTGAGATGATATCTTGGTAACTTTTTTTAATGATATTGTGTTGATGTATTTTATAAAATCAGTGACTTCGCTTTCCAATCCAACACCAAACTCATATTTCTGTGTGTTATCTTTGTTGGTGTTAGGACCGCTGATCGAAGATTTAATAGACAAAATTATATCGTTAATGTCTTTGCTTATTGCTGCAACATTTTCTTTATTCTTGTCACTCTCCTGCTTAATTTTCATAGTGGCTTCCTTAAGATCTTGCTCCTCCTTCTCAAAAGATACAGCAGATGGTAGCGGCTTTCCTGTTAGTTTGGCCATTCTTTCAGCTAATGCAGCTTTCTTTTTGGCCTTTCTGATATCATTTTCAGTAACTTCGCCATTTGGACCTGTTCCAACAAGAGATGAAGGATGTGACTTTTTATAAAGTTGAATCTTGGTTTGAATTATAGCATTCTCTACTGTCTCAATTCTTGATAAGACCGAAGTTACCCTAGCCTTTAGTGTTTCATAAGAACTTTGTAGATTAGAGCCCCCAGCACTGGCTGGTTCTGGTAAAGACACTATTGAGCTTTTAGTTGTCTCAATTTGTTTTAAATTCTCAATATCCCTTAGTTGCTTTTCTCTTGCTCTCTCTTCATTTTTAAGTACTTCAGCGTCAATTAAGATTTTCTTGTCTCTAATCAGTTTTCTAATATTTTCCACTTCAGAATCGATGGCCTCTTTCTCCTTTCTTTGTTTTTCAAGCTCAATATCTTCATCTACCTTACTAGAGCTCTTTCTATTTCTAAAAGATGGAAGTTCATCATTGCTCTTGTAAGCAGTTGTGCTTTTATGATTATCATTTTTTAAATTTTCGTTAGAGCTATTGCTTTTAGACTTCAATTCATCCTTCATCAAATCAATTATCTGAGTTGATTGAGGAACCAATGATCTTGGCAAAACAGTTGGTAAAGCGTGACCATTTAATTTTCTGTATACCAAGTGCATTCCAACAGTAAATTCTTGTTTATTCAACTTCCCTGTGTTATCAGCATCAGCAAGATTCCAAATTTGTTCTAAGTCTTGTCTACTTAAACCAGATTTTCTAAAGATTTCAACACTAACCTTAGAATCTAAAACACCAGAGTTTTGAGTGTCATATGTTTCAAAGATTTTGTAAAATAGAGCCTTCTCCTCAGAAGTCACATAATCATCGTTTTCAGCAGTAAATTTAGATGCAAAATTGCTTTGTGAATAAAGATCATTATTTCCAAACCCTGTTTTCTGAGCTGTCAATGGTGCAGTAATCTGGAAATTGGACGTTGGAAGAACACCAGTCTTTTGGGCGGTTAAACCGTATCCGGTTTGGTTAGCCCTTAAGGCGTTGGTATTTGTGGTATTGAAGTTACCAAATGTTGTTGCTGTTGGTTGAGAGCCAGTCATTTGTGCCTGTAACCCATTAGACCACTGGTTATAGCCCGTTTGAGTTGGAACTTGTGGCTGACCAAAAGACATTGTAGGATTTGTTCCTGTTGTTTGTTGGCTTAGCTGGTTGAATTGTTGGGGTTGTTGTTGTCCAAATCCACCAAAGCTTGTTTGTGGTATCATTCCTGTCGCTTGTTGAACCAATTGGTTGGTTTGTTGAGGTTGTTGTCCAAATCCACCAAAGCTTGTTTGTGGTATCATTCCTGTAGGCTGTGGTTGTAAGTGCATACCTGTTGTTAAATTATCAAATGGAGTCAAGTTAACGTGACTTTGGTTGCTTGACTGTTGGTTTATTTCAGCAAACTCACCTACTTGAAAATTTATGGCATCCACAAACTTAGTCACTTCATCTCTAATTTTCTTTTCCAAAGCAAACGGTAATGAGTCTCCTTGTAAAACTGTATTTATGAGATACATTGCTAAAACAAATTCAGGAAACATTAACTCACCTGCTTTTAAAGTGTCTGCAAGATTCCATATTTGAGCAAGTTGTTTCGGTTGAAGTCCTGATCTAATTAAAATTTCTCTACAATTAGCTCCTGAAATTGTATTGGATCCGACAGGAACCTTAGATCTAAATAATTTTTCAAATTTCTTTTGATCATCAGCTGTAACAAATGATAGTCTCAAATTTGGTAAAGTCAGTTGATTGTTATAGTTTGAGTTCTGAGCAACAGAATTTACATACCCTGTGGCTGTTGGTCTCAAATAATTGGCTTGAGTTTGTCCTTGCTGTCTGTAGAACCCAGTTTGCTGTGGAATCAGTTGCTGTTGTTGTGGTGCACCAAAAGATGTTGCTGGAGCTGCTGGTAAGTCACTAATTTGCTGATTGAAACTTTGCTGGAAAGCACCAAAACTTGTGGCAGGTGCTTGTCCGTATCCTGTTTGTTGTGGGTTTAATTCAGGTTGTTGCATTGATTGGTTGTATCCAGTTAAAGATGGCTGAGCCTGATTCTGATTATATCCAGTGGATTGTTGTTGTAAACCCTGCAAGTTGTTTGCATTGTTCGATACAAAATTACCAAAATCTTGAGTAGATCCTGCTGGTCTTAGGGAAAATGCTGGGTCGGTTTGTTGACCAACGCCAGTATTGGGTTGACCCATATTACCAGTATAATATGGCTGCTGAATTTGATTACTATTTTGATAATTATTGTACATTATCTGAAATAGTATCTTTGTTCTCTGGGTTGTACGCTATATTGTTTTCTTTTCAACAACAATTGTGCAAAGTACAGTATAAAAAAAATGAATATATACTGGAAAGAGAAAAAAATTGTACCTGTGTTCCAAGAAAAAAAAAGGTGGTATTTAGGGTGGTGTTGTTTTTTTAACCTTTTTGTCACGCGAATAATTTTTTGACTAAGTGAGATTCAAATAAACACATATGTGATTAATAACAAGAGTATAATTTGTATTTAAAATAAAACTAAATTAAAACCCTACAGATAGTTTAACAAGATTTATAAAAGCAAAGAAAAAACCACGAATTACTGCTAACTTTGATTTGTGAAGTATAGCTTAAGAAAATTTGTGCAGTATTATGATAAGGACTTAACTTTGTGAGACACGTAATTAAAGTCAGCAAAACAAAGTAAGCTGGCCACTGTGCTTCAAGTTATGTTCTTAGTTTTGGCTCTTTTTTTTGAAATATTACAGTCCGTCTTTGATACTACTTTGTTTTTTTGAAAACTGCTAAAACATTGCTGTAGTCTTTTGGAAACAACATTGGTATTGCTTGTTTTAAAAGAAGTTCACTTATTGCTCTGAGAATTGAACGGAGTCGTTAGTGGTTTTTAGAAGTCTCTAATATTTATAAAATGTTGTCAGTGGTTAATGTCAATCTTTTGTTGAAAAATAAAGATTCTCGAATTTGATAATGCAACCACACATTTTTATGATAAAAAACTAGTCTTGAGACTCAATCTGGTCTAAAATGACACACATGGAAGTCTTTTTTACTTCAAACCTTTTGATCAATGCACAACTGGTATTGAAAGTCTTAAACTGGCTACTAATCTATTATATAACTTTTCAAACAAAATGTTTAATATAGTAGTATATGACTTTTCAGAAAAAGTCTGAAACGTATCAAGTCAAAGAGCTCTACGAACCCAATTTGTTTTTAAATTGTCCAAGAAATTATGAATAATACAACTGATACCGCAACTTCAACGAATGTATAAGAAAACAATTGGATCAAAAAGTCCAGTTGCAGTTGGTGATCTAATAAGAAAACAGTATACAACTTAAAAGAGTATTGCACTTGCAGCCGCCATTAAAACTCTGTGATCAATATCTTAACGCTGAAATAATCGTAAGTAAGTAATTACGTCATTCAACGACCCTTGTACGATTCGTGTTTACTAAACGATTGCTATTTAAATATCAGTACATCAATGATGTCTATGAATTGTGAAATACAAACACGCTCATTGTGGCTGTGTGGCTATATACTACGTCAAATAGAAGATTCCTTGGTAGTCATCTTATTGAATGCAGCAATTTAATACAAACAAAGGCTAAATGTTTATATATAATATGCTGCATTCAATAAGATGATTTTAAGATATGCGTATCTAAATTTAAAGCTTATCTTTCTATTTTCTCACTAAAAAATATTTTTTATAGCAAATACGTACTGTAACAAAATTTCTAACATCCTATAATCTTTTTTTTTTCCCTTCCCTTACTTTAACTAAAACAATTATATTTAAACATCATTACTAGTATTACACACAACAATACATCAAGTATTAAAGTTAATATCTTTTACATATTAGATTCGAAGTAAAGCAAAAATAAGAAAAACCAAAAGCAATTAAGATAAAAAGAAAAAAATGACTGAAAATATATACGAATTTTTTGTGTTGGGTTCCACTGGTCTATGTGGAGGCTCCTTTGTAAAGTACTTGAACATGTATGTTCAAAAAAAATCATCAAACTCAGCTCTTAGAGCTATTATAAGAAAACCTTACAGTGATGAATTTATGAAAGCATATGATTTAACAAGTCAAAATTGTGTGCAAGCATTAGTTGAACCAAACAGTAAGGATTGGGCAACCAAAACATTCAATAGTTTAAACTTAATGTCCAATGCTAGCGACAAGATATACTTTTCTGGATTAGGAACAACCAAAGCAGACGCTGGTAGTATTGAGGCTCAAAGAAAAATTGATTTGGATTTAAACTATGAAATGGCTTGCGAGGCTAAGTCAAAGGGCTATACCACATTTGTTCTGGTCTCTTCAGCTGGAGCAAGCTCAGGTTCCATGTTTCCATATTTGAAGATGAAGGGTGAGTTAGAAGACAAGTTGAGAGAGTTAAACTTTAAGAATTTGATTATTTTAAGACCTGGTGCTTTGTTGGGTGACAGATTAGGAAAGCACAAAGGATTTGGAAACTCTGCTGCTGCCTACATCGGTCAGCGTGCCTATGGAACAATGTTCAGTAAGTTTTTAGGCTATCCGGTACATGGAGATGAAGTTGGAAAAGCCGGTGTGATTCTTGCACTAAAGGCAGCCAAAGAAGAGAAGGGTCTGGGAGTTCAAGAGATATCTTCAAGAGAGATCATAGAGATAGCACAACAATCAGATATTTAAAAAAATATATAATATATTTAATGCTGCAATAACAAAACCGAGCTATCAATACATCACCGAAGGAACTATCGGTGTGATCATGTGAACATTGACAGTTATTTCGGATAACTGTTTTGGTTTGTTTTTTTTTTCTCTTATGTCAAACACAGCTTTAACCTTTATTTTAAAATTTTTTTTGCTTTGCATAAGGAGAGATTTCCATAAATGTTTCATTTTAATTCCGCTAAAAAGGTGACCTTTTATTTTCAGCAGTTATATACCAAAATTAATTACTTGACACGTTTCTCCTTCGTTATTGTTGTGTTCCTGCAGCTTTATATATATACATTTTGTTTTTTTTTTTTTTTTACAATATTCTCGAATTTAATGATTTTAGTTAAAACGTGTTTGTTGACCAACATATTAATTCAAATTTTTTTTGTAATTTTAAATTTATTGAATATTGAAAGCCACTATTAAGTTGAACTCATAAACAGTTAAAATTTAAAACAAAAATTTTAAAATAAGAAGAAGCTTACACCAAACACCGAAGTTGTTAAATACATAACAAATAAATACAAATGAGCGATAGATTATTTAGATTAGACGCAGGATACCAGCAATATGACTGGGGAAAGATTGGATCTTCCTCTGCCGTTGCTCAGTTTGCTTCCCACTCTGAACCAACAGTTGCCATCAAGGAAGGTGAACCATATGCTGAATTGTGGATGGGAACACATCACAAGGTTCCTTCTTTCAACAAAGACACTAAGACCTCATTAGCAGACATTATTGCTGCTGAGCCAACTAAATACTTAAACGATAAGGTTATTGAAAAATTCCAAAGCAATGCTACTTTACCATTTTTATTCAAAGTCCTTTCTATTGAAAAGGTTCTTTCCATCCAAGCCCATCCAGATAAGTCTTTAGCTAAGATTTTGCACGCCAATGACCCAAGCAACTATCCAGATGACAACCATAAACCAGAAATGGCTGTAGCTGTTACTGACTTTGAAGGTTTCTGTGGGTTCAAGCCATTAGAAGAAATTGCTGAAGAGTTACAAACCATTCAAGAATTCAGAGACATTGTAGGGGAAGAAGTTGCTGAAGAATTTATTAAGAACATCAAGTCAGGTGTTGACGCTGGTTCTAGCGAAGACAAAGAAAACAGACAACTATTACAAAAGGTATTTTCCAAGGTTATGAATGCTTCTGACTCAGAAATAGCTGCCAAGGCTGAACTTTTAGTTCAAAGAGCCCAAGAAAAGCCAGAAACTTTCAACAAGTCTGACTTAGCTGGTTTGATTATTCATTTGAACAAGCAATTCCCAAATGATGTCGGTTTGTTCTGTGGTTGTTTGATGTTGAACCATTGTAAATTAAAAGCTGGTCAAGCCATCTTTTTACAAGCCAAGGACCCACATGCATACATCTCCGGTGATATTATTGAATGTATGGCTGCATCTGATAATGTTGTTAGAGCTGGTTTCACTCCTAAGTTCAAGGATGTCAAGAACTTATGTGAAATGTTAACCTATCAATATGGATCTGTTGAATCTCAAGTCATGCCACCTGTAGAATTTAAGAAATCTAAAGGTGAGGGAAAGTGTATTGAATATAATCCACCTATTGATGAATTTTCTGTTGTTGAAACCAGCTTCAAGGGTGAAAAGACAGGTGCCACCAGAGTACATGCAGGATTGGAAGGTCCTTCTATTGTCATCTGTACTAAAGGTAATGGTTATTTGAAGTTTGGTGATTTGAAGTTAAAAGCAGAATCTGGTTTTGTCTTCTTCATTGCTCCAGAAACTGAGGTTGAATTCATCTGTGAAGACGAAGACTTCACCTCTTACAGGGCATACGTTGAAAGTGACTTATAATTTAAGCTAATGCTTTGACAGTCTTTTTTTTTGAAAGTATCTGTCTATTTATTTATATGTTTATATATCATTATTTCGAAGTAAATATATTTTTAATATATAAAAATACTATTATAGGTTTTATTATATGTCGCTGAGACCAATATTTAAAAAGAAGGAAAAAATAGATCTATAAGTATATATAAATATTATGTATATACTGTAAAAAGCATAGTTGTTTTAATGATACATTAGTCTACAAAACAAAGTGCAATAAAAGTTTACATAAACACTATACGTATAATTTAGGCGTCTATGTTATTTTGTTTCTTCCATTTTTGAATTTTGTTTCGAAGAGTGCTTTCAGTTTGCTGGTAAATATTCAGCTTCTTGTCTAAATACATCTTTTGGTAGTCATCTTTGTACTTTGCATATAACGAAGCTAACCATTGAGCCTCCCTTTCACTTAGATATCTTTCTTTCTTTATAACTTCTCTGTTAGCTTCTGCTTCAAGCTGTTTTACAACTTCAGTCTTTGGCTTGGTATCTATCTTTTTCTTTAGTTCTTCAACACTCATGTCAATGTCAAATGACTTCATTGTACCGTAAACAATCTTCAAAATGTTTCCTTCAGAATCCTTGACTATTCTAGCTTCTCCTTCTGGTATTCTTTCAGGTATGTATTCTCCACTTTCATCAAGCTCTTCTGGATCAAAGAATATGTCGCTTTCATCAACTCTTTTTTCTTCTCTATCGCTATCTTCCTCTTCTTCTTCATCGTCCGATGATGAGTCTAAGTCAGCTAAAGTATTAGTTTTAACATTTCCTTGCTTGGAGTTGATTTTATTGTAATCTAGTTGATCTCCACCAGCAGACTTTTGGAGTTTGGCTGTTAAACCAAGTTTCTTATAATTCTGAGCTAAAGTCAACTTGTAATCCCAATTCTTGGCTATGATTTCATTAGAGAGTATGTTTATTTTTCTTTGAGCATCCTTAGTTCTTCTTGTGGCTTTTTTTGTTGTTGAGTGTTGCTTTCTTCTTTGTCTTACTGACCCCATTTTTGAAATATGCTCGTATGTATTATTATATATTGGTTCTTTTTATTGTTTCTCTATTTTTAACAAGAGAAACTTATCTACCTTCTTAGGCTTATTTCTTTGATGTGTTTAAACCTGCAGAATTTGACTATAATATGATCCATTTTTTTTCTTGTTTTTGTTGTAGTAATGAAATATAAAGAAAAAAGAAACTAAATTTATTGTTGAAAATTAATATTTCAATGACTGCTCCCAAAAAGGAAATACAGTATGAAACCTGTATCTTTCTTTTTTTACTTGCACGATTTGGTCACATGGTGTAGCTTAAGGTTTGAAACAGCATTTTTAATAATAATGCCACTAAAACGTGACTTAGCAAATGGCATTCTTAACAATCTGGCTGTTTTTGACACTTAAAGCTAATAAGTGAACTGTTTATCACTATTATTATTTTAATTTAACCTCTTTTTACTACCTAATATATCAAAGTAAATAAATCCATTTAAAAAAAACAGTGGAGAGAATACACCACTTGTGGCATTGTAAAGTTGCTATTTTAATAACAAATCAGAATATTAATATATATGTTTTAAATATAATTATAATGGAGGTGAAAGATAATACAGTACAACCTAGTGACACAGATAAGAGATCAATTTTTATAAAAAACCTAACGCGAGCAGTAAATGCTGATATGATCTACTCTTTCTTTGAGAGTCAGCTGAAAGATACTGAATCGGATATCAACAAAATTACCATAGTTGAGAAAAACAAGAACAAAAAGAGTCTTCACGGATATGTTGAATTCACAACTGAAGCTGCCAAACAGGCTGCACTAAGTCTTGATAATACTTTATTGGACAATGTCAAAGTTAGGATATATGATAAAAGAACTAATTTGCCTGAAGTCATGCTTAAATACGATGATGATGATGAAATCATGTTAATATCATCATAAGTCGCTCTATTTAACAGTTGGTTTTTACTGCAATCTCATTGTGGTGCTGTTCCTTGATTTCAAAAGACTATGAGTGAATTTTTGAAAATTAAAACTAGATTTATTCATTTTTGTATCACTGCATTATTGTGATCTGAGTGGTCAAAATAATTTTATTATATAATTTAACAATTACAACAAGTCCTTATAACTAATTGGCGGTTTTTGTAAGATTAAGTCACGTTGGTGATGTAAAGGACACAAATTTATAGCAGCATTTAATGATGTGTCACGAGGATGTCATAAATACATCTTTTCAGTAATAGAGAAAGAGCTATCACAATATTACAGAAACCAGAATAGGGTTTATGTATTCATGAGTTGATAATACAAAACGGTTTTTAGAACAATATTTGGTTTTCAAATTTAGATTCCGCCAATTGGTCACGTTTAACTCCTCTATTAATATGCATTTTTAGTTTTGGTTACTTGTGGATGTTGATTCAAATTCAACAAGTTGGAAAAATATTTTTTTTTGAACTTTTTTCAAAAATGGTTGTAACGTATTTATACGCATCAAAAAAATAAATGTTTTATGGATGTATATATATACTCAGACTGGTATTTATATGTATAATTTGATAAAAATGCAAATAGAGTGAAAATTCAGTTTTTTTCAAATATTTTTTTTTTTTTAAACTTATGGTCATTTTTATAATTTATCAATATAATAGTGTTTATATTATGTTTACATATAACTTTTAATTATATTATGCTTGGTTATAAAATCAATTATCTTAAATTGAACGATATAAAATCTAATTGATTAACAAATATATTAGTGTAAGTTGTAAACAATAGGCTGTAACATTTTATATTATGTATTTTATATAGACTAGTTTATGAAAATAAATCTATTTATTATTCTGTAAATATTTATTTATCTGATATGTTACATGCTACGAATACAGAGCATCATTCACCTCTTCTATGGAATGAATACAGTATAAGGCGCCCACTTTGATTATCAAATTGACAATAGACTTATCTACTACTTTTATAAATCAAAACTAAACAAATGGCCATAATTTAAAAAGCAAACCAATGGTCATAGTAGGGAGTTTCGTGTAGCGCTGATTTCAAAGTGTGTATTTGCAAATGTAGTGTTGTTAAATCCGTTTTATGTATTAAAAAACCAATTATTTTTTTAAGACATTAAAAAAACTAAACAAATATTAATATTTGTTTTAGTCCAAAATAATAAAAATGCATTATTTAGTAAATAATTGTTTTAAAAATATACATAATATATTTTTTAAAATAGTTTAAAAATAAATTTTTGGCTTAAATATTTGATGCATTTTTCGGATTTAATTTTGTATATGAATATCTCCTTATTATCTTTGGACGCTAAAATTGAAAACACCAAACATGAAACGATTAACACTAATGTATCAGATGTAGTGATTCAATTGGATGGTGAGAGTTTAGTCATATACTATGGCCTATAACTGTTGTATTGAACGTGTTAATGTTTCGCTTTAATGAATATGTTGCATTTGTTGCTTGCTATTTTTACGTTCGTATATTCTTGAAATATTTAGTCGATAAGCATATATATATTTTAAAGGTATATATACGCTTGAAATAGTCTTAATACGTAATAATAAAAACATTTGTTTAAAAACATTCATATAAGTTAATAATTTTTTATATGCCAATGACATTGCATAAATACGCGTAAACGTCCCAAACTATATTTTCAGTAGGGATTTTAACGTGAAATTAATCAACATATTTATTATGAAAAATTTACCATTTATAAAATTTTTAAATGTGTTGTCATTTTCTTTATATAAAAAACACAACACGCATATATCAATGTTTAAAGTTCAGTTAACGAATTGAAAAAAAACAAAAATAAAGTAAAAACCAAACAAAAAACATATATTAACGAAGAAATGAAATTGACTACATTAGCAACATCATATTTCCTATTACAAAAGCTTGTAATGGCACAAGAAGGAGCCTTAAATAACGACAATTTAGACTCAGTTCAGGTCACTGGTGGGGACGATGATTATGAAATTTCTCTTGAAGAAGACGTTGTTGACAACAGTGTATTAAACGAAGTTAAAAAAGATACAGAAGCTGAAAAACTGGATGTATCTGATTTAAAGGGGTCACTTGAGACTCTAGATGTTAGTGGAGAAGGACTAACTGCTGAACACAAGGCTCCAGAAGAAGTACAAAAAAAGATAAACTATATTATTGATTATTCTCTATTTGAAAGCACTGAAGATGGTCTCCAAGAGCCATTTACCATTCCACATGATGAGGTCAAGTACTTAAACTACACATTTGTTAATAATGAAGAGAAGAGTACCACTATCATTGCATTGACAGGATACGTAATCAACCCTGAAGATCAAGAAACAGCTGCCAATTTAACATCACCAATTGAACCTATGGTTGTTGAACCAGGTGCTACTGTTACATTTTCACAAGCTCTTCAATTAGATATTCCTGAGGGTTATTACTACATCTCACCTATGGTACATGTTATAGTTGACGGGGCTGAAAAGCCATTAAGTGCTCAGGTGCAAAACAAAGTTATCAGTATGCAACCTGGCCCAATGTCATTTTTCAATTCTAGCTTTTTGTCAATTATGGTAACTTGTGGTTTCTTGGCTTTCTCAACTTACATTAATTACCAAAAATCACAAGGAGCTAAAAACAATAAGAAAGAGTTAAAAGAAAAGGCTAAAACAGCCAAGGTCGATGTTAACGAATGGGCTCCTAAACACATAAAATAGATCTATTTTTTTATTGTTTAAAAGAGATTTGTTTATATAGCTTTATATTTAAATATGAAAAAAATGTTATTACTGACTTCGTTGGTATTATTTTAATAATTAATATATTATTTCTATTAATAAAATACAAAAGTGTATATTAATTTTATATAAGGGTGCATTATTTGAATCCCATACATTTCATTTTTTTGCGTGAATCATTTGTATATATATTTTTTAATTAATTGTATAAAAATAGATACACAGTTGGATCAAGGGTATAATCGCATATGCAGCAAAAAAAAAAAAAAAAGGAAAATTACAAATATAAAACATGAGCGAAGTTGATAAAAGTAAGAAACTTTAAATAGTATATTGTCTTCTAACATAGATATAGAGTAAAAACCAGAACATTAACCATACATGCTCAAGAACTGAAATGCAATTATATTTGAGCTCACAGGAGTCTAGAAGACAATTGGCTTTGGTTTCAGGAAACTATGTATTAATATTTAAAACTGCTCGAGAGACTTTAAATGATACTGACAATAACCATGAACGCCAAGACGACTTATGTGTAATTGTTGAGTCAATTTCATTAGAAAAATTCTTAAAAAACAAATTGTTTATAGACAAGCAAGGAGAAAACAACTTAGAAACAGGTTACATATCGTTTGAAGCATTTTTAGGTCTTTTCCGATTGAGTGATGGTGATATATTTTTAGGATTGATAACACAAACGACACCAGTTGGCTCTCCTTATACGGATGATAAAGACAAAGAGGTGGAAAACAAAGAACAGGCTGATGTAATTAATAGAGTCATTGAAACGAAATTTATATGCTTAACAAGTAGCAAGTATGATTACTACGAGAAATTTGACAACCATGAGAACAATATAAAAGTGTCTGCCAAAAACAGCAATGTTCCAGTTAGCTCTTTGCATCCTTGCTATGAGTTCACGAAATTGTTTAGCGATGGAAGTTTTTATTTTTCAAAAACGATTGACTTGACGAATTCTCTTCAAACCAGAGGTGGGTTTAATTTAACTAAAAATAGGGATTTAGAAATAAATGAGAAATCTTTTAAAACCAACAAGATGGACTACATTTTAGAGAAGTTTGAGCTACAGTATGTATGGAACATAAAAATGATAGAGGAGATAATAAAACTTCGAACTAAAATATCACAGCAAGAAAGGGAGAGAATGGACATGGGGATGTTTATAACGTTTGTAATTCGAGGGTGCGTAGAGACGGTGGTGGCGGAGGATAATAGATACAGCATGACGTTTATCACTAGGATGTCAACAGAGGGAAAAGATGACATTTTGCTTGATCCATTATCAAAGGTGTCTGAAGAGGGATATATATCCACATTTATGGAGACAGAGGTAATTCTTAATGTTGAGAATTACTTAATCTCATATGTGATGTGTATGGGAAACGTGCCTATAAACTACGAGTTTCAAGAATCACAATTTATGATAAACTCAAAAAAGAAACTAGAGTTGACATATAACAATGATGAATATAAAAACAAAAGGCTTATGTACAAACATCTTAAGAATTTGGTATCAAAATACGGTAACGTGAGCTGTGTAAATTTAACTAAACATAAAGACGAAGGCCAAGCTATGTTAAACGAACTTTATCATGATCTTCTTGACGATGAAGACAAAAATATCAAGTTTTACTCTGTTGATCTTAAAAAAAGTCTTTACAAAAGGATGGTGGCACAAAATCTTGATATTGAAACATTATTGCTCTATTCAAAAAGTGAGTCGCTTGCAGAGGTGTTGAACAATATAAAACAGAATATCATGGATTTAGGATGTTCTGTGTATGATATCAAAAATGACACTTTTACAGGAAAACAAACTGGTGTGGTTCGACTAAGCTCAACAAGTAAAAACTTTATAAGTGTTGACAATAAGGACAACCCAAATAAGACGCACCACCTATACCTTCATTCTTCCAACATGAATTCTATTAAGAAAATGTTTATATTTATCAAGATGTTAACACACGAAGTTTTTGAAATGATATTAAGGGAATTGAACTTTACCACATATTTGGAAAATGAATTATTTTACGACCCCTCTTTTAATCCATTGTTAAAGGGAATGAAGCAGCATGTATTTCAGATAGGAAATATATTGGATAGAAACAACCAGCATAGACATGTGATGACTAAGATTTATAAACAGTTGTTTAGGTTCCGATTGAAATTATATGACCCTTTACACTCCTATGTTATAAGTTATTTGAAAAACAAAGTTAATAAGAGGGATATTATGTTCAAAAAAAGTATCAAGATATACGCAGTAACCTTTAATGTGAGCGGAATACCCTGCCCAGAAGATTTAACAAATTTGTTATTTCCACCAAAGGATGACATGGATAAGGAAACGGGTAGTAGCATAGAGATTCCAGAGAGCAGAGAACACGACATATTCTGTGTAGGATTAGAAGAGGTGGTAGACTTAACTCCCGGAAAAATGTTGACAACTGACATAACAGTTAAGACAGAGTGGGCCAAAAAATTACTGATGACATTAAACAAGTCTACACCAAATAAATACACGTTATTAGGAATGCAGCAACTAGGAGGAATCATTATTTACTTGTTTATCAAGTCAAATCAACTATCATACATAGAATCAGTTGAGTATTCATTTCATAAGCTAGGATTTGGTGGAATTGCAGCTAACAAAGGTGCTGTGGCAATTAGCTTACAGTATTCTACCTCAAGGATTTGCTTTATAGCATCTCATCTTTCTGCAGGATTAGGAAACATAGAACAAAGGCACATTGACTATAAAATGGTTAATGCAAACCTTTCATTTGGAAATAAAAGTTTTAACATTAGCTCTCACGACGGAATAATTTGGATGGGTGATTTGAACTTTAGAATTAACATGAGCAATGAGGAAGTGAAATATCTCATCAATACAAAGAACTATAATACTTTGTTGAAAAATGATCAATTGCATAAGCAGATGTCGGATGGAGAAACATTTCCCTTTTTTGAGGAAATGGCTATTGAATTTCCTCCTACATATAAGTTTGATAGAAACACAAATGTGTATGACACCAGTGAGAAAAATAGAATACCAGCATGGACAGATAGAATACTTTCTAAAGGATCTATTCTTACCCAGAATTGTTACAACTACATACCGGAGATTATGTTTTCAGATCATAAACCAGTATATGCTTGTTTTGATGCGAATGTTACAATTGTAAATTCCAAACTAAAGTTAAAACTAATGAAGGAGATTTATTCAGAGCTACAGGAAAAGCTAGATCAGTATGACATACAAGAAAAACTAATTATTATGGAGTTAGCAGAGAAACAATTGCTTTCAAATGAGAAAAAAACAAAGACTCTACCAGAGGATGGAGGAGATGACATGATATCAGAGATTTCAAAACCAAAACATTCAGTGGTGAGCGATGTCAGAAAAATTTATTTAAAAGACTATTACAATACTAACAACCAAAAATTACCAAACCCATCCAATGGATATTACAAGTGGTGGATAGGTGACGTTTCAAAGCCAGCTGTAATTGATCTTGATATTGACTCTTCCAAATTCAAATTAAACTTGGAGAGAGGCTCAAATCCATTTGACTCTGTGCCAGATGAACCGATATTTATAAGAAGAGAAAATAGCTAGATGCCATTGCTTGTTTTGAAATAGGTTGTAAATGTGGTAGAAACCAATATCTTTTTATAGCGAATCTGCTAAAAAACGTGACCAAGACCATTCGAATAAAACACAGTGTAATTGTTTTTCTTTCAAACTGACACGTTTTTTTTTTATTGTTATTATTTTTTTTTTTTCATTTCTTTATATAATGTTACTATAATTTGCTAATCAAATGTAAACACACATATATGTATATATCATAGCTTTATATGAATCATAAATAAATACAAAACGAAACCAGAAAGCATCAATAAAGAATAATTTAGAAATACAATACTACAAAGATGCACATCAACTCTGCTATATCAAGCATTTTATGTTTGACTACATTTTTGTGTATTTCATTTGCCAAAAATGTGTTATTCATACATGAAGAGACACCTGAAACTTACAAAGAATTTATAGACTATTTAAGAAACGACAAAAAGTACACAGTTACTGAACATTCTATTTATTCTTCTGGCATTTCTATCTTAAGTAAAGATCAGCAATCGAATGAATTTGATGATTTAATCATAGCCCCAATCACATCCACTAAGGCCAAATTGAGCGATCATGAACTTCTTAGATTCTATGAGAATGGAGGAAACATGTTATTCATGGGATCTGCTTCTCAATCCAACAACAACCCTATCAGAAAGTTTTTAAACAGCATTGGTATTTACCCATCTCCTAAAAATTATGTTACAGAAGACTATGAATTTGACACAACTTCAGATTTGGCAATTAAGAATTCAGAATTGTTTATGAACAATTTCATTTTTGACAACTCAAATGAAAATAAGGTGGTATCTTTAAGAAATACATCAACAGCACTAATTGATACAAATGAGATGATTATTCCAGTATTAAGACAATCAGTTTACATGAAAAATTCTCTAAAAAACAATGTCTGGGCTTTATCTAACCAAGGTTATTTGGCAGTTTCGTTCCAAAATTTGAATAACAATAGAATATCATGGATAGGAAGTGATTACGTATTTGCCGATGAAGGAATCAACACTGAATATAATTTTGAACTTGTCAAAGAGTTAGTCAAGTGGACTTTCCAAGAAAAAGCTATGCTAAAGGTAATGGAATTTAAACATTATCAGATTGTTGAAGAAAAAACCAAGTCTATAGATCAAGTAACATACAAGGATGTTTACACATCAAGCTTTTCCAATCTTTCTTACAGTGAAGAACCATACAAAGTCAAAGACTTTGTAAATGTTGACTTATTTTTGGCTGAGTTGGTTAGCAACTCTGATGGTGAAATGGAATACAAGCCATTTGTTGCTGATGATATCCAGTTTGAATTAAGAATGATTGATCCTTACTACAGATTAAATTTAGTTCAAGATAAAAGCGATTTGACTCACTATACAACTGAAAAATTCCAGCTACCTGATCACCATGGTGTTTTCACATTTAGCATTAATTACCAGAGAAAAGGACTGTCCAACATTGATGTCAAAGATGTTAAGGCCATCAGAAATTTGGCTCACACAGAGTATCCAAGATCATTTGAAATCAAGAACTCTTGGGTTTACATGTCCACTATATTCTCAGTTATCTCACTATGGATTGTTTATGTTGTAATGTTCATAATCACCAGCAAGAGAGTTCAAACTAGTAAGCAAGTTGAAAAGAAAGAACAGTAAAATGAAACGACAAATACACGTGACTATATATAGCTCTTTACAGTTTTTAGATTTTTATATGGATGTATATATTTTTCTTTGTTAAAATATTATCAGAATATCATATAAACCTTGAAGTGGAAAATTTTTTTATTAGATAGAACTAACACTATATATTGTAAAAAAAAAAGGAAGTGTCAAGACGCTATTTGCTGTTGACAGATATATAAAGTACTTAAAAAACCGAAACAGTTATTTAAATAGAGTATTTAAAAGGCGTTTGCTTAGAATATTTTCACATAAAACCAAATTTTAGAATTGAAAAAAGATGTCTACAAGAGAAATTGAAATCAAGTATCAAACCATTCAACAACTACAGAAAAAACTGCAAACTTTTCAACAAGAACATGAAGAAACAGGATTGGTTTTGAAGCAAATCCAAGATATTAAAGATACAAAAAAAGTTGAAGATAATTTTAACGAGAGAACCTGTTACAAGTCAGTTGGTGGATCATTAGTACAAACCAATGTTGGCGAAATCATACCATATCTAACAGAAAAACTTGAAAAACTAGGATCTGTGATACATGAATTGCAACAGGATTACACTGAATTGACTGAAGAAATAAGACAAGATGCGATTGAGTTCCAAAAAAACAGCAGGAAATAATAGATGATCATTAATTGCTATGTATTATAATGTGCTATATATAAAACTACAAACAAACGTTATACCACAGCCAATATAGCTGGTGAACGACATGTAATTGTCAAAAAACCAACAACTAATAACCAGAGATACTAACTTTCTAGTGTTTAAGACGATATTCAGTATGAGAATATTGTCTTTGGTCAAGTTACTTGCTAAAAGATTTACCCCCTTAACACACAAACTTTGCGTAAAACAATTGACACAAATCTTTTTTAAAAATGGGTTATTGAAATTAAAGTTTTTGATCAAATAAGAACAGTTATTTAATATGCTTTCTTTGTTTAGAAGAAACAATATTGGCATTGATAACAGATGCTGAAATACCATAACTTCTCTCCATGTTTCCTTACCGTATACAGCATATGTATTTGATGTGAAAATCTGAAGCAAAGATATCAGCACCGATGATAGCAACAAAAGAGCTATTCCCATCAATTTGTCACTCGAAAAAAATGAGATACTGGGATGTGAATCAAGCTCTATTCCATTTGTAACCCCTTTTATAGAGTAAAATATAGTTTTTAGCTCCTTGGCGCTCATATTGTGGTCCTGATATAAACAAGCTATGATACAACCAAGAGTTAACATTATGCATGTTGCAACTTGCTTTTTTGAGTATCTACTTTTTGAGATCAGGTATCCTAAGAGCATGTTGATCAATATATTAAGACTTTTTAATACAATATGATATGGAACAGTAATGTCTTTAAATTTGAATACTGAGTTATTCATCCAAGTTCCTGCTAAAAACAGAAGTGTAGAAAAGACATGTCTTCTCATCGGAACTTTAAATGAACCAATATTTGAGAAAAGAAATCCCGAGTTTTCAATTATGATATAGACAATCTGGAGAAATGTAATAAATGTTGTTATATCATTTATTGGCGTAAAATCAGACTTAATAAGGGATTCAAATGAAATGACATTGCTACAGCACCCTCCAAATATAGTAACAATGGCTATAGGAATCGTAAGATTAAAGGCCGAAGAGATAAGAGTTTTGTTCTGATTTTTATTCATTGAATATAGTAAATATACCTCTATATACACTCTGTTTTCTAACTACTTTATATTTTCTATTGATTTCTTCTTATTGAATGAAGTGATTGGGAAATGTGCTCTCTTTCTTTATTTTTATATTTTTATATTGGATTTTTTACATCAAATCTATTATGCTTTCTTAAATATATGGTATTGAGGTATAGTCATGAAATATGCAGTTAATTAAGACATTTTTAATCTTGTGATAAAAAAAACAAAAAAAAAAAAAAATAGTAAAAAAAAAATGTTAACGGCTTGGATGAACATGGGCACATGGGGAGGAGGAGTCTAATACATTACAATCGCTGTATGAGACACAACGAAGAATGGTTTATTGTCAATGGAAAAATGTGTAATCAAATAATTCAACTTAACTTTGAGTTTTCGATCACAACTTTGAAGTCTTTGTATATTTCAAGTTTAGTGTATTCAGTCACTAAATCACTATTATTGTCAGCGACAATTTGATGCTGCTGCTCGATAAGTTCTACAAATTTTGGATCAATAGGAAGGAACCCCAAAAAAGGCAGATTCAAATCTTTGCAAAGCTGCTCACCTCCACCTTTGTTGAAAATATCTGTGCAATCTGAGCAATATGGACATTTAAAGCCTGACATATTTTCAATTACACCTAATATATCTAACTCAACGATTTTACAGAAATTTATTTGCTTTTTCACGTCATTCACAGAGATTCTTTGAGGGGTTGTAACGATAACGGCTTTAACATTGATATTGGACAAGTTTTCCAGCTGCCTCAAGTTTTCTATTATAGCAATATGCTCATCAGTTGTTCCAGGCGGAGTGTCAATAATTAAGTAGTCCAGTGGATCATCGCCCCAATAAACGTCATCAATAAACTGTCTGATCATTGCCTGTCTTTTTGGACCTTTCCAAACCACAGAGTCGTTTTTGCTATCATTGAGTAGAAACCCCAAAGATATAATCTTTAAAGTGTTGCTGTTATTTAAAATGTTTTTGGTGATAGGTAGCCATCCTTTACTGCTTTGATATATCTTTTCTTCTTCTAAGTCAAAGAACCTAGGTATAGATGGTCCCGTTAGGTCTATATCCAAAATTCCAACTTTATTCTTGTTAATTGCAGATAGAGAAAGAGCTAGTTGAGTTGTGACTGATGACTTTCCAACACCACCCTTTCCTGATAATACCAAGATGATATTCTTGACCTTGTTTATAGATTTAACTTTCGATGTGTTAGCTGACATGATTTATGGGGTTTGACTTACTTATATCTCTATCGGACTGATATTTACACGTCTATTACCTAATAATCAATTAAAAAAAAAAATGTGTAACTCATTATTTAGTGCCCAAAAAAGATATTTTTGACTATGCACCACACACACTTGGATGCATGTGACCTGCACCTTTATTTTTAAACATGATTTTGTTTATTTTTATTTTTTCTTCTTCTTCATGTGATATCGATAGTTTTAGAATGGTAAAGAAACATTAAAAAGTGCACGATTAATAAGATTTTAGAGACACACATATATACGTTTATATAGAAATTACTTCAAAATTGTATTATCATTGGTTTTTACAGAAAATTCACATTGAAACTCTATTTATAAGAATATATATATAAACCTGTTGCCGTTAAATATCTTAAAGTTACAGAATGAGCTCTACAAACAATCGATTTAATTTATATGAAGCCTCATACAACTCTTCTCAATCAAATCCATTTGAGAACACAACATATTATAGAAAAACAACAGCAGATGACAATGAAGATCTAAACTCTGCACCAGTAGACTACAATGAATCCATGTTGAATAGCTTAGAGTGTCAAAATGATGAAGAAGTGTCCCAAATGCATGTACGTCTTAAAAAGTTGAAGACATTATCTTTAAAAATGAACGACGAAATAGACTTTTCAAATAATGAAGTGATAAACAGTTTAAATGGATCTTTTGGAGACACTGCGAATAAATTAAAAAATATAATGTCAAAGGCCAAAACTATGGCTGATAAATCAAGAATAAGTTTTAAGACATGGCTTACAGTGTTCTTTTTTGTATTTCTTCTATTTTTTTATATTTGGGTGACATAATGTAAAAAAAAGAGCATTCAAAAGAATTAAACTGCAGTAACAAATATGTATACTGCTTACATTGATAGAAATAAATGGCTAAACTGTATTATATAAAGGTTTGTAAATTTCTTTAAGCAAAGATAAAAATAAAAAAAAAAATGGGGTTTATTAATTATATAACAAAAAACAAGTTATTCTTTGTTTGTTTTTCTTTAAAAAGAATTATTCTGAAAATATATCAATAATCTGTTTTTACTTTCCATCAGCAATAGCATTATCCAAGTCAGCAAATAGAGCATCAAGATCAAATTCTTTAGAGAAATCTTGAACAACAACAGTGGTGGAACCAACATCAGTAACTTTTTGAGGCTTACTTTGAGTTATGTCTTTTTGATCAAGAATAGCATCTTGCTGTGTTTTTATGTTTTTAGGTAGAGACCAACTCAAGATCTTTCCATCTCTCCAGTCATTCAAGACACTGATGGCAGTGGAGTGAAAGTTTGGCACACCACCCTTTCCAATTCTACCTCTTTTTCTAGATAAGTGAATTAAAAAGTGTTTAGTGAACATGTCTAAATCACTTGTTGGGATAGGTGGCAATTCGTAGTAATCCTTGAATATAGTTACTTGTTCATCATTGTTACTAATCTTTGTTAATAGTTTTTTCACAATAAGTTCCGGTTCTTTAATAAATTTAGTTGGTATACAATTTAGAATTGATAATTCAAGATTCTTTTCCTTGATGTTCTTTCCTCTGACTTCATTAGGGAAAACAATACCAGGAGAGTCAAGGATTTTTAGTTTATTGTCAATCTTGACCTCTCTCAAATGTGTGGTGACACCGGCTTGATTACCTACAGTACATACATTATTGGATTGACCTCTTGTGTTGGTTAAAGCATTGATTATAGAAGATTTACCAACGTTAGGGTAACCTAAAACACCGACTGTTATGCTTCTCTTCAAGTTAGAGTCTGTTGCATACTTTTTCAAAGACTCAAGTAACTTGTTGGCAGTGACAGCACTGCTCAACTTCTTATTGTATCTACCATTGTTTGAGTGAGCAGAAGAAGCCATGAAAGGAATTACTGGAAATTGGGATCCCAAATGAGTCATCCAAATCTTTAAAACACTTTCAGGGACTAAATCAACCTTATTTAAGATATAAATTAGCTTTTTTGAACCATTGAACTTAGTTAAGACATTCTCTTCTAAAGCCTTAGATCTTGTTAGTTCTGGGTCTCTGGCATCCAAAACATATAACAAAATATCAGAGTTGTCCAGAACGACCTTGAAGATTTTATCGTATTGCTTTCTTGATTTTTCAAGATCTTGATGTAATTCAGAAACCATGTCGTCGTCATCGTCACTATCACTTTCTAAATCGTAATCTTGGTACTCGATGTTATTAGAGTCTCCAGAAGACTTATCATCTTTGACTCCATCATATTCCATTGCAGCACGTTGTGCACTCTCCATTAAAGCGGCCATACCGTCGCCTTCATCGGAATCTTCCATCTCATCGTCATCACTTACTTCTTCACCATTCTCCAAGGCTTGCTGTCTCTTTTCTAATCTTTCCAATCTCTGTTGCTCCTTCAAAGCCGCATCTTGGGCTCTTGAAGTTTCGATCTCTTCCAAGATTTTATTCTTATATGGGAACATTGCAGGAATTCCGATATCTTTCTTGACTCTAGACTTCCAAGTGACATCCTTTTTAGCCAATTTTCTGTTCTTTCTATTTTGAGCAGCGGCTTTCTTTTTGATACCCTCTCTCATTCTAGTAGAAGTTCTCTTAGATTGTTTCTTTCTAACTCTCATTTTTAGTTTAGTTTATTTTTACACACGGTGATGTTTTCAATGGTTTCTTTATTCAGTCTATTAATGCAAATACTTATATCAAAAGTCACAAGATTATAAAACTGTTAAATGATGTATATATTACAAAACTATTGAAAATAAATATATGTTGATTTATAACTACTTAAACAGCATTCACAAGCAACCTTATCACATATCATTTAGGAAAAATCAAACAAGTGAACATGATTGTAATTTAGAAACAAAATTGATAATATTGAAAAAAGAAAGAAAATATAAATTGTAAAAACTGAAATTAGTTAGTCTTTTTATTTTTGTTTTTTTTTTATATCAAGTATTTAGTTAGTGTCCAAATCAGGTAATTGCTTTTATATCATTAGATCGAAAGACGACTCTCTGTGGCTTTTCTCTTTTTAACATGAGAAAAAAAAAAAAGAAAAAGAAAAAATTATAATAATAAAAAGAAAAAAGTACAAGTCACGTTTTTTAAAATAAAAGAAAATAAAAGCATAAACAAATTCGTACACTATTAAAAAAAGACAATCTATTATTTAAGATCGTTTGCCTTTTTGATTTCATTGAAACCAGTGATTATATCATTCTTATTGAAGGTTAAGCTCTCATCTATTTTATTAGGCCCTTTACTGTAAAACTTGTCAATTAAGGAGTACAGTTTTAAGAAGAAACTAACAAAGTCACCTTGAATGCTGCTCCATGTTTTGGACTTGAAATCTAAAATATACTCTTGAATCAAATCTAAGCTATGCTTTGAAGTTGGGTCTTGTAAATGACTAATCATGGACTTCTCTAGTAATTCAACCTTCTCGGAAAACTCGTTATAGATGGTTTTAATGATATCCTTTATCACACTAGAATCATAATCTGTTAGTATTTGACTCAAGTTATTTCCACTGTAGGCAACGTATCTGGAAGGATCATTTTCTTTTGAGTTTTTAGATTCAATGATGGACCATGCTGAAGTTACGAAAACATATAACTTTAGCATATTGTCCTTGATCAATATTTCGGATAAGTTCTGTTTGAAAAACTCATTGTTTTGTTTTTTAATTTTCGATAATAAAGAGTATGTCAACTTTTCATCCAATAACAAAGGGAAGAAAACTATACAGTAGTTGTTCAAAAAATTCATATTTATAATGGTGTCTGAATTCTTATCATTCTCTTTGATCAAAGTGTTTGAAGTGAGTGAAACAGCATTATTGTTTTCCACAGATATTTGGCATATGAGATCTAAGAATTGCTCTAAGTATGTACTAATTGAAGAAAAGTTCTCTTCATAAAGCTCTTTTGTCTTCCACTTCTTTGTATTATAATCCTCAATTGGAATGTTTTCAGACAAAAACTTGAGGTCTTGTTTTATAATAAAGAAGTAATTGATAAAGTCCTGAACAAAAATATTCAGTTTATGAGACGCTGTGTTTAATCTAGTATTGTTTATGCTTAAACCAAAGTTCTCCAATAAATTCAATTTTTCATTCGAGACATCTAAGACATCCATTTGTACTTTCAAAAAGATCTTCTTAAAGTGACTTTCAAGGAACATATAATCAGGAATATCTCTCTCCCTTTCGAATTGCAGCAATTCGTTTTCTAAGTAAAGAAGTAATGAGTAAAGTTGATGTGGATATTTAACCTTGATGAGATTTGAAGTAACAGAAGAGAAGTTTGCAAATTTAAAATTGAAAATATCACTGCACAAATCCCATTTTAATTCTAATGTTGTGTTGCTTTGTTGTTTGCTCTCTTTGATTGGAATATCCAAGTTCACTACCCTCTTTGCCGGAACTTTGTAATTTTTCAAGAATGAATTTAGGTTAAGTGAAGCTGTGCTATCATTTATATGGAAGAAAACGCTTAAAAAGTTTTGATAGTTTATAGGAAGTGTCTTTATGAAGGAGAAAGACTTTAAGACTTCTAAGATAACTGAAGGTTCTTTATAACTTTTTAATATATCAACCTTTTTGCTGACGTTGCTGTATTTCCAAGTTTCAAGCAGAATTTCCAAGCTTTTGTGTTCCATCATTTGTAATGATGTGATGATAGAATTTGCTGGGTTAGAAATACTAGGACGCGATACAACACTTCCTGTTTCAGGATTTGTATATGGTCCGTTGTTGAAAGACGGATTCACATTGTTTGAGGTAGCAACCATTGTTTTTCTTCTAGGATTAATGAGTTCTGTTAAGTCATACAACCGATCATCAATAAGTTCAGAGTAGATTTCCTTCATGCAGTTGTTAAATTTTGTGAGTATGTGGTTATAGGACTGCTCAGAGACTGTTTTAATAAACAGCATGATTCCATTAAATGGAAGCATCTTGCTTAGCTCTGAATTAACTGGCCCACTTTTGAGGTTTGGTAGCAATCTCTTGTCAAAGAAATCAACAAATTTGCTAATAAACTGACTAGAGATTTTTTCATACAAATTGTTCTTTTGTTTCATTTCATTAATGCTGAAAGCCCATGTTTCATCAAAGTGTTCATCCTGGATATTTTCTGTTTTTCCACTGGTGACTAATAAAGCTATACTTAATTTTTCAAGGATCGGTTCAATCTCATACAGCTTATCTGTAGCTATAGATACGGAATCAAGGTAACGCAACTCCCTTTCATCAATGCTAACATCTTCATCCACACGCTTTAAGCTTTTAATAATTTGAGATTTATTGATACTTGAGATTTGAATACTGTCGTCCTTTTTCAAGAGGTTATAAGTTTGTTGTTCGTATTTCTTGAAATCTGTGACAAAGACGTTTTGCACATTCGAAACATTCAAATGCTTGTTGTTTATAGATGTACAAATACTATCAAAGTCTTTGCTACTAGAGCCTTTGTCGTAATTTTTAAAAACATTTATAAGGCCTTTGTTGTATATGTTCGTAACTTCTAAAAACTTTGAATTGAATTTGTCTTGGATGCTTCTTATATCATCACTCTTTGACCAATTTATAGCATCCATGATGTGTAGCAATGATTCTTCATCAATGTCTTTGAACTTATCAAAACGTGTAGTGCTGCTTTCTGTAAAGTCTTCTTTAACAACATCCTTGTCATCGAATGCTACAAGATCTATATTGAAATTCTCAAGTTTCTGAGTTTTATCTTCAGATATAGAGGAAACGTCCACATTATGACCTTTAGGAGATAATAAAGGTTTTATAGGTGATTTGTTAAATATCAAAAGTTCTTGATCTAGGGATTGCTCCATTTTTTGATCGCCATCGTTTGGATGTAAATCTAAATCAGCAACTTCATGATTTTCAACAGCATTCTTAGTGCTATTGACCAGGTCCTTTGAGTTATCAACATGCTGTGGCGGTACGGAGTGATCAACGTGCTTAAAATTGTCATCATCATATTCTTCATAATCATCATTGTAGAAATCTACCAAACCAAGAGCAGTCTCAGAGGGACTGAGGGATGCAACCACATTACTTGTTTTCACATCAATGGTTTGAGGGGCAATTTCGGGTACTTCCTTTTTGTTATTTTCTTCTTTATATGATGTTTGATTTTCTGGTGTACTAACGTTTGCTTCACTTGATTTTTTTATTTTATTGGTAGAGTCGCCTCCCTTAACAGTTGCAGGGTTGTTATTTGAAGGTAATGTAGAACTTTTATTACTGGTTATAGTGTTCAAGTTATGACTGTAGCTTTCATCGACTAATGGCTCTTGCTGGGATTCTTGGATTGTAGCTATTAAAGGTTTTCCTTGAACACTAGGAGTTCTTCTATGATAATTGACAGGTGATTTTACCACATGTTCAGGGGCCAAGGATGAACTGTTGGAGTGTTCGATACCTGAAATGTTAGATGCTACTCTTCTGTTTACAAGCGGCTCTGAATGAAGTCCTTTAGGAGAATTGCTATCCTTGTGGAGATCTGTGTCAATAAGTGCCCTCTTATATGACATTTCATTCAAATACCACATTCCGAGGTCCCAACCTATCAATTCTGGAACACGGTTTGCAAAATGATCCATGAAGATCTTGACCAATGTTTTAATAAAAGCCGTACGTTCTCTACCTGAGTGAGTTTCCCAATAGTATAATTTATTTATCTCTAATAAAAATCCTTCTTTGTTATCAGAATTATTAATAACTTTTTTCAAATCCTTTAGGTTCCATGTTCTACCAATTTGGATTGACCCATCAGAGTTTTCTCTAGCTTTATGTAGTTGTGGTTGTTTTAGTTGCTTGTTAAAAGACACAATCAGGATTCTTTTCTTTTTGTTTGAAAGATTGGGCATATAATCAGCAGGTGGTTTTTTATTGTTATACATTTGATCTTCAATGATTCTTACATGTGTATAATATTGATGAATTGGATTTCCTGCATCATCCAAACCGTGCTTGGTAAAGCAGTAGTATATGATAGTTTTTCTATCTCTCTCAAATTGTTCAGCCAAAATGTTACTATTAACTGACGATATGGAGTCTGATTTTTTATGTGTATTCTTTGTGTTATTCATTGTGTAATCAATCTCAGAAAGTTGTTATAAATTCTTTAAAATTTCAACTGAAAACAAATAACTATGATATGTGTTAATAATATATTTATAAAGAGAAAAAAAAAAGACAATGATTTTTTACTTTTTAACTGAATTGATAAAATGTATTATGATCTTGGTCTTTGTTTCTAGATCTTTAGATCTATAGTTATGTGATTAGGGAAGTGTTGTTATTGTCTTTATTAAATTTACTTTTAATAAATATTTATGTTTTGATCTTAGTTTTTAATAAAAAGTAAACAAGTTATTTTTAATATACACAGCTGTTATAATGTAGCTTTAAATCACATGATTAAAAAATTTTATTCTATTTTACACACACACACCTATAACAGAATGAAAGGAAAAACTTTTTTTTTTTTTTTTTGATTCAAAATAAAGAGAAACTGAAAGAGAGAGAATGATTTTGGTTTCAATTACTACAATATTTACTAATTTGAATTGAATGATTTGAAATAAATACATCTAAAATATATGTTATTGAAAGTGATATACGTAAATAATTATTTCTTATATTATATTTCATAAAGTATTTTAGAGGTACTTTTTCTTCTTCTTTTAAACAGAATAGCAGTAGAAAGATTATAAACAAAAGAAATACAAAGAAGAAAAAAAATAATCATAAACCCTACACAACATAAACAAAAAAGAAAACATAATGTCTGTGGATTTCAACACTTTAGCCCAACAATTTACTGAATTCTACTATAACCAATTTGATCAAGATAGATCATTATTAGGTAACCTATACAGAAACGAATCTATGTTGACCTTTGAAACCTCTCAAGTTCAAGGTGTTTCTGCTATCATTGAAAAGTTAACCTCCTTACCATTCCAAAAGGTTAAGCATAGAATCAGTACTTTAGATGCTCAACCATGTTCTCCACAAGGTGATGTTTTAGTTATGATCACTGGGGATTTATTAATTGATGATGAATCCAACCCACAAAGATTCTCCCAAGTTTTCCATTTAATTCCAGATGGCCAATCTTACTACGTCTTCAATGATATCTTCAGATTAAACTATGGATACTAAACTTATGGAAGAGATATTGTAGTTATTTAAAAAGAAAAAATTTACTATTATATATATTTAGTTACTGATATATAAAGAACTCAATTAGTCCATTTTTATTTTATGCTTTAAACCAGAATATATTAAAATTAGTCATTTAAAACAAAGAAATACAGAGGTATAAACAGAAATTAGATTGCTAATAATTATTATATCGTTTAAAAGCTCCCAAATAGGCGTAAAATAATAATTTTGAATTATATTTTAAGGATTTTTTTTACCTCTTCTTCTTCTTTAAAAAAAAAAAAAAACATTACAAAAATATAGTTTTTTATATTTAATGTAAATCACGTGAGTACACATGTTTCATCTCATTTTTTTCACTATATATATATGTATTTTATTTTCTAACAATTCTTTTTATAATTGTAAATAAGTCACGAGACTCTTGTCTCTTTTTTTTCAAAATTCCTCATTATTATTATAAAATTTTGGTGTTAAAAATAATAAAACACATTTCACAAAGACATTAAACAAACATAGTTTCTAACAACATCTTAATCAACCAAGTAATTATCAATTAAAAAGATTATTGAATAATTTTATTATTATAAGTTAACATCTCAAGTTGAATTTTTATAAAAAAAAAAGCTATATAAACAAATAAACAATAATAATAAAAGTGACAAACCCCAAACTAGAATATTCAACAATGGCTGTAAAAGATACATTTTACTATGATATATTGAGTGTTTCAACTGATGCAACATCGAAGGAAATCCGTAGAGCTTACAAGTTGAAGTCTATTGAAACACATCCAGATAAAAATAGAAACAACCCAAAAGAAGCCCAAAAAAAGTTTCAATTAGTATCTGAAGCATATCAAGTGTTAAGCAATGATGCATTGAGAAAAAAATACGACCAAATCGGTAAAGAGGGACTTACAAATGATTCTTCTGTAAAGGATTTTGAAAATGCAAGTGAGGTATTTTCTACTATCTTTGGAAGTGAACAATTTGAGAAATATATAGGTGAACTCAATCTTTTATCAAATATTGAAGGCTCCTCTGAATTAATTAACAAAGATGCTGAACTAGGTCAGTTAAAAGAAAAATTGGATAAAATGAAAAAAATTGAGGAGATCAGGTGGGAGTTTGAAAGTCAAGTCAAAGACAAGATTTCATTTTTGACAAAGTCTAAAGACTTCAATACAAAGTTATTTAGAAGCTTTAACAATTGGCTTAACATTGTATTAAAGCCCCTTTTAATTGATGATCAACGTAAATTCATTATAGAGTACTTTGGAAACTTTGAAAAGAGTGTTTTGCCAGCATGGAAACACGATGCAGACCTTAAAGCCTCAATGGAAGAGTTCAGTACTGGTAAGGAACACGAAGATAGCACCAAGATGGAAATTAGTCTTTTGAAAATCTTGATGGTTGTATCAGTAAAATTAAATTATCTAATTGATCTGTTGGATAATAAAGTTCAAACATCTTTAACTGAACTATCACAAGAGGTGAAAACATTTGAGGCCCAAGTTCAGGTAGATTCAGAAAAAGATATTGAAAACGCTAGTGACAACTGCGTTAATCTTTTAGGTGACATCAAAAACAGGGTACGTGTAATTGAAAATTTATTGAAAGAAGAGATTGAAAGGGCATCTGATGCTATTGTGAAATTCAACTTAGACAACAATATAGATACCCAACTAACAAAACCTGTATACATTAAAGCAAAAGCCACTAAGTCACCAAGGTTAGAAAAGAAAGAAACACAAACGGAAACCAATAACGCTGTTGCACTTGTTGGTGCTATGAAAAATATCAGAATTGATACAGAGTTGTCATTTGTTGAGCAACTTCAGCAAAAATATGATCATATGAAATCTGATCTTGATGATGAAAACACAAAGTTTTTGGCTGAACAAAAGGAACAGGAGACTAAAGCTGTCAATGAACTTTCCACATTGCTAATTGATAGATTGTCATTGCTAACTGAATCAGCCAATAACGACTCTTGTATAGAATCTTTCAAAAATAAATTCAGAGCAGAAGCTGATGAACTTAAAATGGAATCATTTGGTATACAGCTTTTGAAAGCCATTGGTAGTGTCTATACTTCAAAGGCTAAAATATATATAAATAGTCACAAGTATTGGAATATAGGAGGTTGGTCTGGAATCTTTAAGGAAAAGTATAATGTTGTGAAGGACTGTCTTGAAATGGTTAGTGTAGGATTGGATGCACAAGCAATGCAAACTGAAATAGAGAGAGTCAAAACTATTCGTGAGAGCAACGGGAATGCTTCTAATGAAGCAAAAGATACAAATGTTGAACTTTCTCAAGAACAGAATGAAGCATTACCTACAGAGGAAGAGATTAGGGAGATGGAACAATTGATGGCAGGAAAGGCACTTTCTGCTGCATGGCATGCCTCCAAATGGGAAATCGTTAGCAAGTTAAAAAAAGTTTGTGAAAAGGTTTTATATGATGACTCTATATCAAAACAAAAGCAGTATCAAAGGGCCGAAGCAATGTATATGATTGGTAAGATATTTAAAACCACTGAAAGAACAGCTAAAGAACAAGAAGAAGTTAGAGTTTATGAGGAGTTGTTTATGTCGTCTTCTAAAAAGAAAGCCAGAGATTTCAAAAAAAAATCGTCACAATAAAAAAAAAAAAAGAGAATAGAATTTCTATCATGCACAGAACAAACCGAATGTTGATTAATGTTCAAACTAAATATCTACAATATATCTACATATATATATATATATATATAAATAATTTGAAAACTTGTTAAAAAAAAAGAAGCAGTTTATTTATTTATGTATGTCTATTTGTTATTTATCTCAAATTTTCAAATTCCATAAACCATCCCCCAAGTAGTGTAAAACTTCTACAGCAATACCCTTGTTTAAAGTTTTAATGTCGTTGGCAGACATTTTTAGTTTACCTACACACAAGGCAGATTCTTTCCCTTCAGCGTATATAATAACAATATCATCAACGTTAACATCTTCATCTGGAAGTATACCACCCTTGGATGTGATACCAGGACACATGATATCTGAACCACCTAAGATGAATTTGATTGCCCCTTTGTCAACTTGTATAGACTTGAAATAGTCTCTTGGAAACTTCTGAATGAATCTCAAATGTGGAATATATTCATCAGTGTAAAACTGGGCTAGCAAAATCTCTCTGTTACAAGTGTATAGAGACAATCTGTCCTCACATTTTATTAGACTCATTGGTTGTTTCTTAGGAATTATGGTGTCTAATTGCTCCAATGTCATCTTTGGGTATTTGGCAATCAACTGTTGTTTCAAATTTCTGGTAACACTGGATTTTAGTTGAGATTCACCTTTAATATCATCTTTAGTTAATTTTTTAAACATCTTGTTGGTGTGGGTATGTGCGATAGTCTTTTGTCTAATAAAAATAAGAAAAACAATTTCTTACTATATGAATTGATTAATAGATTTAAACTTGGTTGTTTTAATTTTCTTACTATTCTAAGAAAGAATCACTTTTTTATTTATAAAATTCAATAATAATATGTATATGAGATAACTTCATAAACAGATAGCTAAACACCACTTTGAAATTATATGGTGCAAATTTTTTTAAAAGTTAAGTCTCCTCACCATCATTGAAAAAAAAATTATAATAATTATTATAAAAAATAATCTATATCACGTGTTATATCAAATATTTATTATAAATAAAGTTACAACTAACAAAACGAAAGATAAATAGAAAGAAAACAAAAAAAAATAACAATATTCCCCTCTAAAAGGGTGTTTAACTACTGTAAAATAAAACTTGAGTGTTTAATATCACAAATCGAATCAATCCTTTATTACAAAATATAGTAGAAGGACTTTTCCTTCTCCCCATAGGATTTATTAAGTAACCATTATTAATTATCATCATTAACAGATCTCTGTGTTATCACATTTCAAAAAAGTACACACAGTTAAAAAATATCAATATTATATATTCATCATTATGGGATTTAATTCTGCTAGACCTTCATTAGATATCAACAAGATACAAGTTTATATTGAAAAAAAGCTGGATTCACTAAGAGTTAACTTTAACAAATTTGTTACCAGTGGATGGACATTGAATTTAATACTACCATTTATAAACGGAATATTTTTAGGTATAGGTGAGATTCTTGCCAGAGATATCTATTCAAACTATATTGCATCTACTGTAGTCAAGAGAAAAGTAAGTAAATATTAAAATAATTTATTGAACTATGAATCGCTATAATTTTTCAAAACAGTCTCCATTCAAGAGAAGAGAGAAACAAATGTGAAAAAAAATAAAATAAAAAAACTAAACACATATGTATTTTTACATTAATTAACAGATTTTGTAATCCATAAACTTTTACCCTAAAGAACTTTCTTCAAACGATATATAGTCCATGTTTTGCCCTACATATATATTACTTGATTTATTACAAGTGTTGCATGTCTTTTGAACTAGCAATGATTTTTTATTGGAAGACCCATTGGCCACTTTCATATCATGAACAGTAAGCAGACGCTGTTTGGTGTTGAATTCTTTGTTTGTGAAACATTTTTTACAGTAGTATTTTTTGGTGCTTTTAGATAAATTGATAGCTGCTTTGTTTTTCAAATTATATTTATGCAGAGACTTGTTATAAAAATTGGAGAGAATGGATAAGTCAACGTTACTTTCTTCCTTTTGAGAGACTGCATTTACAAAGCTTGAAATTTGCTTCAAATAGTTTACTTTATGATACGAGTCTGATATTGTGGGCTCTGAATTCTTCTTCTTACTTGGTTTGGCTTTAATTGTGCTTTGATTGGGGTCATTTTTTCTCTCTAAAATACATCTTCTAGCCTCGAATTTATGTAGCTGTTTATTTTTTTCATATTTATTAGGATTTCTACCTACTTTTTTAACATTACTTTTACTCTTGGTATTTGTACTTTTTGTTACCATTTTAATTACAATCTTGGTTTCTATTAATAGGGATTCTTTACTTCTAGTATCAAGGTGTTTGTTTTATTAAATCCAAATAACTTTATCTCTTCTATTGATAAACGCTCATATATATATATATATTTAAACAAACTTGTAACGAAACATCAAAAAAAGGATAGAAAAAAAAAAAAGAAAAAAGAAAAGCTGCGAATGATAAGTACATGATGAAAAAAGATAGTTATAAATAGATCTCCATTATATTAACAAGATAAAAACATAACTAAACACACAACCAAACGAACAACTCTTTTTTGTTTTTATTAAAAAGAAAAAGTTGGTACTTATTAATATTTCAAATAGATCTTTGGAACTATTAATTCATCTTGATATCATTAAATTGAAACAAATAGCTTACTCTTGCATGTCTAAAAAGTGATTAAGGTAATATGATTAGACTTCACACAAGAAGATATAAAACACTGTTACTGGCGGCTTTTATGCTAACAGCCGCATTTATTTGCATTTATACTTTTAACGGAAATAAAAACTTACCAGAGCATAAGATCTTAGAAGAAATTAACTCAGTTGCTGAAGATGAAAAACAGAGTGACATGAATTTATTGTCGTTCAATGACATATTGGGAAAGCCAGCTGATGAAAGTTCCGAGGGCGATTTCAAAGGACATGAAAAAACAATTAATAAAAATCTTTTAACTTTGATTGGATTTTCCTCCTTAAACCAGAATAATAAAGATCGTTTGAAGCAGTGTTACATTTATTTTCAGTCTTTGGATAAAGACATCGATTCAATGCTTTACACTGCTAAAAATTCTTACGGAAACGAAAACATGGAGGATTTCAAAGAAATATCATACATAATAAGAACATACGAGTTTTGTAAAGAATTGGACTACAGTGAGTTTTCCATTGACCATGAGAACTCTGACAAGCCAAAGAACATGGGAAAAAATGATGACTCTGAGATTTTCACATACAAGTTGATTTGGAATTACATACTTAACAATCATCTGAACATTGATGTTTATGCAAAGATACATCCTTTTATGAAACACAAATTTTTAGATCAAACAGTCACCAAATGGACTCTGACAGAAAAGAGCATAAAGAGACATAATATCGAAATTGATAAAGCTTCAGCAAGACTTACTGCGTTTGAAAATCTTCAATACTCACTTAAGAAATCTTCCTTTTTGTATGAATATAACTACAATTCTGATATGGAAAAAATTAAGGAATTGTCTTATATGGGTAAATATTTGAACTACCAATTCAAAGAATCGGAAATATTTGAATCGAAAAATGCACTAACTGATGATTTCATTGAAACTATGTTGAGTAAAAAAGATAATGAAATCGTTTTGGATATGAAAGATACCAAAAACGACAAAGAAGATGTCGGTATTATTTTGACCATGGGATCAAGACATACCAATATACTAGCAAAGTACATGGCTGCATTGAATTACCATATAGTTAACGACGGTGAAATGGGACAACTACAGAATAATTATCATTTACAAATCGTGTTTAATGACATTGAGAGTGAGTTTAATAGAAACTCAGATACAGTACGGAGTAGCGATGAAATTATAGGAAATTATTTAATGCCAATACTATCACCATACACAAAACATTTCAGTATATCTATATTAGATGTTAATAACATATTAGATGTGAATGATCAAAATGAAGACAGCTTTAAATTTTTTATGAATAAATGGATTGCAATGAACTTTAACCAATTTAACAAATTTATATTTACTGATGTTGATTTGACTATTTTTGAGAAGCTGGACAATATTTTTGATCCACGATTCAATATATCTTCTTTATATGATACTTCATCTGATGTTGCTAAATTGTTTTCAAAATACAAAGACCCTTCTAAAGTGAATAAATTGCAGCCTCTAATATTGTTTCCGGATAGATTTTTGAATGAACGAACATTTACACAATGCACAGAGGTTTTTAGATCTTTATTACCAACGACTAAACAAAGATATGACTTTGCTTCATTCAAATCTTTGTCACTACCAACATTAGCAGAACTTCAAAAACTTGATTCAGTGATATACAACCTTTTCAACAATTTCTTTGACAACGATATAAGAAAACTACATAATGTTGATTCTTCCTTGGTAATTGTTAATAATTACAACGACATTTCCTCCGCATTGATGTTGTCAACACTTTTAAATTTTCTTGGACTTGACAGATGTGTGTACGGAGACAAGGAATTTTTGTATATGGGAATGATCTACTTAGGAAGATTTGATTTCAAAGTATTGGGAATGAACACAGGGATGGTTGTCAGTGAAAATAAAGTTGGGTCTGTTGCATGTGGTACACAATCAGTTCATGTTTACGAAGACAAGCTAATATTTATCAATGGTGGACTTAGAAAATGCAAAATTGACCCGGTAAGTTATGCTATAGAAAAGGATTTAGGAGATGTAAAAAAAGAGTCATGGTTCTTGGATTACTACTCTGTTGATGACAAAGACACCCTGGAAAAAGTGATGCAAGAAGATTACATGAAAGCTATTGATATTGACTATATCGTGCAACCAAATAATAATTTCAAGTATGAATTGAAAAAAGATTACTTGGAAAAAGACTCTGAAAACGATTACTGGCTAAGATCTGCTTTTTGTATGGAATACGGCTACTGTATTGACCTAGGCCAACAATTAAAAGACAGTCCGTACACTTTGGTCTCTATTACTGCTGATGATAAAAAGAGATATGACGCCATCAATACCCTATGGAATGATAACTAAAATCCTAAACGATCTTAAAATTTACACTTGCCTAAAATGCACTTTGACGTAATTACTTATTTAATGTAAGTATATATAAATATGATTTTAATTTTACAAACTGTGTGCTTTACACTTACCGTTTGGTAGTAATATAGTAATTATTGTATTACGATCTTTTTTTTTTTAACAAAACTACCAATTGTAACGTCAAATTTTCAATGGAAATACAGCACATGATCAATTTTGTTTAACTATGTTTTGAAAAATCACACTTTATATTTCCACAATAATTTATCACGTGCGCTATTATTACACAAGTACAGACAAACTTTTCTTTTTTTTTCTTTTTTTAATGTTTATGTTTGATGACGATTGTTTAAAATTTCCAGACATTAGGGAGAAGAGAAATCATGAACAAATTAATTTAGATAATCTGTCAATTATATTATCATAAGTACGGATAAATTAATTCTTTAAGTTTTTAAGCTAAAGTCATATCTTGATAACTAGAAAAAGACATAACTGTTTTAAACCTGAAACTTCAACGCTAGTATTTTAGCCTAATATATTAATATATATATACCTTCAAACATATCTGCTAGTACAGCAGGCATAACAATTTCAAATCGATAGGAAACATATCACATCTGGTATTTTTATATCATGAATATAGATGAGAGTAAACAAGAAACGAACGATGAAACTTCTGATATACTAGCTAAACTGCGAAATCTTATAAATACACCAACATTAGACCCAGAAACAGGTCATTTAACGGAAAACTCCCAAGAACGAGTGAAACTAATAAATGACTTGAAGCGACTGGTGGATGAATCAACAAAACCAAAAAAGCAGAAAGTTCTAAAAAAAAAGAAGAAAAAGAAAATTAGAAGACATGATTTACTAAAGCAAATATTAGAAGATTCTAAACCTGATGATCTTGTCACCAATGAAACACAAACTTTAAAGAACAATAACTTTGATGTTAATCCGGATGATAAATACAATCAATATCTCAATATCCATGATGGAACTTCATTTTTTGATCTAGAGAGTCATAGATTCGGAACCAATATAGATAGCGTTGGTCTTTTTTCAGACATCAATCTGTTAGGTAACTTGGATAATATTACATACTCATCCTTTAACAAGCCCAGCGACAATATATTTCCAAATGAAAACAATCCAGTACCCACAAATGTAATACCCAACTCTAAAGTACCTATAAAAGGGATAGAACAATATAAAAAGCCGGATAGCCCGAAATATTTAGAGATAAAAAATATATACAATGATCTCAATGATGAAAACTTAAAAAGCTATCTCCTCTCATATGATGTTTTTGACAAAAAAGCGAAAAATGAGCTTGAAAGTTTTCTTGAATCGAAAGTGAGTGTTATGAGGTATGCTAGACAAAACTCTTTAGCACCAATTGATCCTCCAAAACCGGAACCAGAGGTTTTACAAATATTAGGATTGCCTGCGGATTACAATCCAAGCCTGCTAGAAGATAAACTGCCAAATAAGGTTTTAGTATATCATAAATCATTACAGCAATTTAGAATAAAACATGAGCTACTTACTGCGGAACAAAGAAAGGAGCTTAAAAAACACAGAAATAGAGTGGCATCGAGAAAATTCAGAAAAAGCCACAGAAAGACACAACCGATCACTTCCAGTGTAGAAGAAGCAAAAGTGAGCGCACAACTACATAAAAAAATTATTGATCATATTATTCCAGAACTGGAACAAATGGAGACAAAAATCAAGACTTTACTAAATGAAAATAAAATTCTAAATGATAATCTTAAACAAAGATATAAAGATAAACTACTTAAAAAAGATGCTTAAAATGTTATTGCTATTTATTAATTCTCTTCAGAAGGATGACTGTCAGCTGCATCGTCTCTTTCTTCTTCTATTTTTTTTATCAGTTCATCAATTGTTTCCTTGTCAATTAAGTTCAATCCATTTTCTTTATCTATTAAACAAATTTCCATGTTCTGAGATCCGTTAGAAACAATTTCCAAAAGAGCTTCAACTGCAAATTTCAAAAGCTCATATTTATCCATTTTATTTTCTTTTAACATATCACTGTTCTTCTCAAAGTAAGATTGTACTGTTTTGTAATTCTTTCCTATAGTGCAGCAGTGCCATTCTTGATAAACACCTGAAGGATCAGACTTGAAGATTTTTCCTACATCACTGTCTTCTGATAATCCTGCAATCAAACAACCAACACCGAAAGGTCTAACCCCACCGGATTGGGTGTATTTTTGTTGGGTGTCAGCTACAAATCTTGATATATATTCCACTGTAACTTCAGAGTCCATAGAGAATTTATAAGATTGGCATTCCAATTTAGTTTTTTCAATCAAGACTCTAGCATCGGCAGATAAGCCTGATGTAACAATACCTATCTTATCTGTTAGTTTATGAATTTTGGAAATTGTTGATGACTGTAACTTCAAAGAAGATCTTACTTCTGATGCTAATATAATACAGTCTTTAGACTTAAGAGCCAGTGTTAAAGTACCTTTGTTTACAGCCTCATTGGCGTAATCAACTTGAAAAATATGCCCATCAGGGGAGAAAATACTAATTGCTCTATCGTAACCTGACATTCTTTAGCTTTATAATAATGGTATGTTTGTTTACTTGTTTTTGTTGTGGTTTTTTCAATCTTTTTCTTTCTTTTAAGATCTTAGATTCTTTTATGATCAATCAAAGTTTTTTAATTAACCCAGTTAGAGTTAATTTGCCATTATACTTTTGTTTAGATAATGCAATTGAATTAACAATATTAAAATAATAAAAAAACGACAACTAAAGATTTTTTTTTTTGCCACCCTCTAGCAGGATTCTCAAAGTCCTTCTGAAATTTATCACGTGCTCAAACGCGTTAAAAAAAATTTTTAAAAAGTCTTTTTGATGTATCAAAAAAATAAATATTTCAGACTCGCGAAAGTTCATATACTTTTATAGAAGAGTAGTTACAAACTGCTTTTTTATGTTACTAAAATTTATAATGGTGTATCGTTGGATAGAGAAAAATAAATATCAACCATAACCATATTTTTATAATAACTAAAACTTAATATTTTGAAAAATGAACGCTGATATGCTCAAAGACTATTACATAACCTCATTTCCAAGTAAATCTGTCTATGAATGGCTGACTAGAAAACCTGTTCAAATTAACAATAAACTATCTAATAAAAATCAGTCAATTGATAGTAAAAAGGAAATAGAATCCACTGAAGGAAATGAAAACCTAGAATCTGACTCGGATGAAGAAGAGTTAGAACTACTGACAGTGAAGAATTTCAATACTGCAGCCAGTAACAGAGAAATTGCTTATGAATATCAGTCAGGTGCCTATGGTAGATATTTAACGTTCCCAACCTATAGACAGTTTTATGAAAGACTTGTTAATACTGTGCCTAACAGATTTGAAATTGGTGCGATTTACGAAAATGTTCCTAAAAAAATTGAAAATCTTTTTATGAATGGTAAATCTTCTCTGAACAGCAATGTTCCCGTAGAAAAGGAATTTGTATTTGATATAGATATGGATGATTACGATCCGTACAGAACATGCTGTTCAGGATCTCAAATCTGTGATAGTTGCTGGTCAATTTTTATAAACTGTGCTGTAGATATTTTGTCAACCATTCTTTATGAATACTTTGATTGGAACAACTTCTTTTTTGTTTATTCAGGAAGAAGAGGTCTGCACTTGTGGGTGATGGATTACGAAGCAAGAATACTAAGTGATATGGAAAGAGCAAAAGTTATGGATTTTTTAAATTTATGTAAAAATAGAAATTGTGAAGTAAGATTGAATAATTCTAATGGTAATAACTGTTTACAAAGACCGCTGAATCCTTTTATAAAAGATTCATTGTCTATAGCTACCCAATACTTCAATAATCTTTTGGATGAACAAGAGCCATTCAGAGATTTAGCACACACAAAAAAAATACTAAGCACACAATTCCCAGCTGTAACTCAGAATTTGAACACCTATTTAACAACAACCGGAAACTCCGGCACATCTATATCAAAGTGGAAAGCAGTTAATGAAATTTACTTGAAACAAATGTCACAGAAGCAAGGTAGAATCTACAATGATATGAAAGAGAAAAACAAGCTGCTTGAACAGAAGGAAGAATGCGTTTTAAAATATCTGTATCCGAAGTTTGATATTGAAGTTTCTAAAAAAATTGGTCATTTATTGAAGTCTCCCTTCTGCATACATCCAGGGACAGGTAATGTTTGTGTTCCATTCCATATATCATATCAAAAGTGTTTAAACGGAGAGGTGATTAAAAAATCTCTGAATAAATTTTCTCCTTCAACATGTCCAAATATAAAATCATTGAAGGATAATTCCGATTTTAATAGTTACACTGAGCTATTTAGTGAATTTGTCTCAAATTACTTAAATCTTGAAGACGAACGGGAAAAAAATATAGCAGAAAAGAAACTAATCAAAAGGAAAAAGGAGGAAAACATGTATGAATGGTAGTTGTTTGTTTTAAAACTTCGAATTTCATACTTTTTTACTTTTACTTTAGCTAGATGTTATAGCATCCTGAAAGCTTGTATTTTTTTAAAAAATATTATTTTTATTTATTTTTCTTTTTTTTTATTATTATTATTGTTTTGTTGTTCTACAACATATTTATATAAATTTTTTAAAAAAGTTACAACTAAAGATATAGATACCAGACTAAACTTAATTGACATCATTGATAGTTTTTAAAATCACTTAGAGAAAACGCAGTCCTTAAATTGTGATCATTGTTTTTCAAACCACCAAGATTGGCGGAACTTGAGGTAGCTCTTAATGAAGAATCTTGTCCGTACATTTGATGCCTAGCTGTGTTTGTGTAAAAGTTTTTATTGGATTCCGATGGTGAGAAATTACTTTGCTGTAAATTTCTTTCACCAAGTTCTAACTCATCATTACTTAATGCAACCACAAAACTTGGAGCAGGTGATATAAATGATTTGAATGGATAGTCGCCATTTGAAGTTCTTTTAAACCACATATTCTCTAACCAGACATCAAGTCTCTTCAAAATAACGTCGTTAATAACATTCGACAGCTTTTCTCCAAATGCTATAAAGACATTTTTGTTTTTATGGTTGTTGTATTTAGTTACCAAATAATGCGAGTTTGCTGGCCATATATTACGTCTTCTTATGAAGTTTATTATTAATTGCAGAGTCACAACAGCAAAAAAAACTTTAATAAGAAACAAAGGAAGAGTAAATATAATAAACCATGTCAATGATCCTAGAGCCAATCCACTTGTGTGATGTGTAGTTTTATCGTTAAGATTTAATGTATTTGATTCATAGCCTGATGAGTCTAAGCTGGCATAGAGGGGAGTTCCATTTTCAGGGTAAAATCCTGCTTTTGGATCGTTGAATGATGATGCATATAATAAAGCCTTACCCATTGTCCAAGATAGTTCCATGTCGTTGACTTCACCCATAGTCATGAATGGGATATAATCATTTGTTTTGTCTATCTTATCAATATCCAATCTTGGAAATTGAAATCCTTCATGAAGGACATTAGTTAGCCAGTTCAGCTTAAAGCACGAATCTATCAGTAAATCTTCAGGCAAGTCACTGTATTTTGTTAAAAGATCATTGTAATCAGTTTGACAGAAATTTTTTATGTTTTCTTCGAGAGTGATGAAGTTAATAGGTTTATCGCTCATATCAAACAAGTCCTTTGTTAAATAGTAGTATTCAGATATACCTATGAATTTGTCTTGTTTGAAATCTATTTTTGGAACTTTCACACCATTGAATAAACACTCCAAACTTGGGGTAGTCTCTTCGTCACAAGGTATATGCTTTAGTAGCAAGGGATATATCATTCTTTCACATGCTTGGAAATCACCAGCACCTATTATTTGAAAGTCTCGGTCATGAAACTTGAAATTTTGTTTGGCATTCTTTGGTAAACAGTTATCGTATATTATCGTGTTGCTGAAGTCGTCATCATCAAAGTCATTATTGTTTTCCAAATTCAGCATGATTAATTGCTGCAAATATCTTTTTCTAGCCTGATTAGTTCCAAATCCCAACCATGTTTTTACAAACAAATCATATTCTCTGCTTTCTGAAAGTCTTAACACCGAACCTTCTTGGTTGTTATCCTTCTTATAAACTGATGGTGCAAATGCAATCTGCTGTGATGCGCCACCCATATCCATAAACCCGTATGTGTTGATATCAGATTTCTCATCCAAAGTGCCAAGTTGATAATTTAAAGAGAGCCATCCATAAATTCCTTCAAGTTTTCCATCGATTATTGATACTTGGTTGTTTAAGCATGTGTTAGGATACACTTTGAAGGGCCATGAGTCATTTTTTTCTATTAGTTTATCACAGAGGCCTGTTAAGATCTTATCTTGGGCATCTTGTGGTAATAATCGCATTCCGGCAGTAGCCTGAACAAATACAGGAATTTCTAAATTTTTTAAATAATCTTCCACGTCAATATCATCAGATGCATTTTCTGATTCAATTTTTGACTTGAGTGCATCAAGAGTATTCTCTAAAAGATCCTCGATATTGTCTTCAAACAAATCATCAAAGTCAACTTTTTTCTTATTGAAATCATAATATGATGAAATTCCTGGTTTGTTTTTGAATGCAAAGGACTTAGAAGTGGAAATTTTTGGAAGACTGCCAGAATCATCTTGTTCTATTTGATATAAAAAAGATCTTGTTCCTGAAGATCCGGCATCAAATACGACAACGTAATCCATATTGTCCAAGCCCATTTTTTTTCTTTATATATATGTATATTAAAAGTAAATAAAAAACCCTAGTTTGGTTTTACCTATATTGTTTGATTTAACATATTATCTTATTAATAAAAGGTTAAATGTTTGTAATTAAGAACATAAGAGTTCTTTCTTTCAAATATTTATAAAAGGGAAGATCTTCTTGGTAAATAAAAAAAAAAAAAACGGTTAGTAAAAAAAATGCAACAGAGAAAAAAAACATGATTACTGTCTAAAACAACGTGATCAAGGGATATTTTTAAAAAAAAAAAATGATACATATACTAATAACATCGACTATGAGTACACTAATGAAGAAACAATTAAAAAACTCATTTCACTTATATATATATTAGAATTTATATAAAGTTTCCGCTCATAACATTCTATTTCCAGTCACTATATTTGCCATAGTTTTCTTTTTTTTTTTTTAAGGAAAAAAGAAAATCTAAGGTGTTGGTAAGTTTTCTATCTTTAGTTCACCTTTCTTAACCATTTCAAAGTTTTCCAAAAAGCTCTTGTGTTCATATAGTGTTTTGTAACCACTTTTAACCGTACCTTCTGTTACTTGTAAAGTCTGGGATATTTCATTTAAACTGACATTCTCCTGGAATAATAGAATGGCCATGTAGATGGAGGAGGCTGCAATGGTGATTGGAGATTTACCAGCCAAGACTTGAACATCTTTACTGCTTTTTGCAATAAATTCAGCACAATTGGATACACGTACAGATAACCCAAGATGGGAACAGAATCTTGGAATAAATGTTTCTGCTGTAGATTGTCCAGATGAAAGATTAGTGGTATCAATGTTAGCAAACATGGTGTCGTTTTTGATCTTCAATATGTTTTTGATAATACCAAAAGTCTTGTAGATTTCTTTCTTTTTGATACTGGTTAATGATAAGATTTCCTTGAAGGATCTACCAACTTTTGCCCTTCTACATCCAACAAGAATAACAGAAGCCATAATGGCTTCCTGTGGTCTACCCTTTAGTAGTTTATCTTCAAAGCATAACTTATAAACCTCCTTAGCACAATCCTTGACAATCTTTGGTAAATCAGCAGCATCACACATAAGATTTAGTTTAGTGTATGCTTGTTGTAAGTCAGTGTGTGTTCTATCAACTACAGATTTACTTTGGGTTCTATTCAAATCTCTTATAGCTTTCAAATCACCACCTACAGTTTTTGCTGAGATTCTTGTAGAAAGCTGTGATCCATCTAGTAGAGGGTTTGAAGCCTCACCGACTCTTGAAGGATCATCACCACTTTGTTCATCATTAGTGAATGTTCTCCATTCAGATCTGGTATCTACAATACGATCACTAAGGACTAAACCACATAATGCACAAACAATATCACCTTCAGAGAATCTTTCTACAATCTTTGGAGGATAGACTTTACACTCAGGGCATGAAATTACAATATTTAAATTTGGTCCTTTTTTAACAACATTAAGTTTAGATGTTTGTTGAGGTGTTGTAGAGGTATATTGGTTCATTATTTATTTATATTTATTTTTTTTTTTTTTTAGTTGCTGTTGTTATGATATAAATATATATTATAATTGTGAAGTATGTGATACTTATGTAACTTTTTTTCTAGGTTGATATTAAAATATTAAAAGATTAAAAGTGTCGTAATAAATTTAATAACTTGAAAGGGTATTTTGTTCTGTTTTTTTATTTACAAACAAGTAGACAATGTTTATTATTTATTTTATTTTGGTTTGTTTTTTATAAATAACTTATAGCTTTTATTGTCTTGAAGAAGTCTGTTTTGTTGCTTTAAAGCTTTATTCTCTTTTTATATAGTTTTTACTTTTTTTTAAAATTGCTTTTGATGTTTCAGTTAATATATATATCTATATATATTTATATGAATTCTATCTCTTAATCTTTTATTAGATGCAACAAAACTGTCTTTCTTGGTGACTTTTCTTCAATCTTATTTATTAATTTGTAATTAAGTGTAAAGAGTTTTATATTATTATTATTGTTGTTGTTCTTGTAGTAAAATGTGTGTTTTCTTTTTATTATTATTATGTAAGTTGTTCTAGAAAACTAAAATGAAAAATTAGAAGAATTTCTTTTCTTTTATTCACGTGACTATCGATATATTCGCACTTAATAAAATAATTTTATTCGTTTTTAATTAAAAGAAACTCTCTCTCAACTAAATTACTATAGAAGAAAGTGTTTATCATTAAAAGGAACATCCCTTTCAGATGTTCTCTCTCTTTCAATAACTTTTATACTACCATCATTTCTAATAAGAACCACAGTTGTAGTTCTAGTTCCATACGTATATGTGCTGTCATTTATAAGTATCTTATGACGTGGTATGAATATTGATGATCTGACTTTTAATTTACAATCATTAAATAGAATAGGTGTCTTCTCATTGTCTCCTAAAGGGAATGTGTTATTTTCAGATATTGAAAAACATTTCTCAATCAATGTATTCTCATCTGCAATATCAATTAATCCTTTCATCAACTCTGTTGCTATATCTAACTTATTCCATGAGGGTAACCCATCAATTTTCTCCTTTGTTTGAGATTCATATTGATTCGAAGTGACAAAGATCGGTGTTTCACTTAGATTCTTGTATACGGGTATATTATCATCTGCTAAGGACAACAAATGCAGTGAGGAGGATTCATTAAGAGAGTTATAAGAACCATATAATATCTTGAAAAATCGTGTGTCTTTTAAATTTGGATAGAAATCTTCAAATTTCTCAAATGATTCTGGAACTATACCTGTTTCTCTGATGTTTTTTATCATTTCTATTGGTAAATATCCACGGCTATATTTTTTGTCGTCGTCTGTAGGGAGTGATTGAACGTTTAAAACTACTGCATAGCTTTTTGTATCTTTATCAATTCCTAGCCAACTTCCTTTATTCAATTTATCCACACCAAGCAAGATCGAGTCATTGTTGTTCTGTTCTTCTTCAGAGAATGATACATTTCTAAAGTCTAATCTTTCGCTTTTCCTTTCAAATACTTCGTCTCTATTGGAAATTATTATTTGCTTATAGTTTTTATTTTGAGTTGTTGATAGAAAACAACACATTGTATAAAGATCAAATAAATAAAAGTAAAAAAAATAAAAATAAAAATAAAAATAAAGGACTCTGGAAGTGAAATTAAGGAAGAAAAGTAAGTTTTAATTATTTGTATGGGGTATGTGTGAGGTTTATCTTATTTTTTTTTAAATGGAAAATAAGATTGTAGTTTCTTGATATTTTATGTATATACTAAATTATTTATAAATTAGTGTTCTTTGATTGTCTCTTTTTTCTTATTCCATAAACATTATTATCTAATAGACATTCTAGTTCAATGTCATATTTGGGTTTTGTTCAATATATTCGTCTCTCTCTTATTTTTAAAACTCTTCCCCCCTTCTTTGATGTGGATAATCAAGTTTTTATATTTTTTTTCTCTCTTTTAAAACCGCCATTTATGATAATGACATAAATATCTAAATAAAATAAAAAAATCAACCCGTATATATAAAATACATCTCTCTGTGTTTGTTTAATAATGAAAACATGTATCTAACATAAATAAAATAGAAAGATTAAACAATCCATCACTTTTTTCATATATATAGCCTCCAGTTTTTGTTTTTTATCTAGTCTTCTATTTCAATAATGTCATCCTCATCCTGTTCTCTAAAACTTACACTCTTTCCATTAGTTTGTATAGGTTTTTTAATTGTCTCTCTATTGTCTCTAGGATCATTCAAAAGTCTTTTTCGTGGCAATGAAGCAATGGTCCTTTGTGGTTTATTTCTTTCATTGATATTTGACCGGTCTTTGTTCATAGAACTTTTCTTGAACATTGTAGCAACATTCATAAATCCTGGTGGTTTCTTGGGATCCACATTATTAGGATAGTTGAATACTTTCTTTTTGGGGTTTTTTGTTAAGTTTTTGTTTAGTAAATTAAGGTTCTTTTTATTTTTAGGTTTGCTCATTAATGAGAATCTTGCAGATTGGGTCATCTGTGTACCCATATCAATAAGTTTGTCAGTATCTTCCACTTCAGTCAACTTATTTGTGTCACCTTCCAAATCTATCCTTTCAAAACTTATCTTATAATCCTTGTTTTTAGGATACATACAACAACTATATTTTAAAAAGCTATCTCCAAATAGCTGGATCTCTCTTTGTAACTTTTCATATTCCTCAAAGGATTGGTTAAACTTATCCATCTCTCTTTTAGTTAGTATTAACACCACTTTTCCATCTCTCTTTCTACCCGTTCTTCCCATTCTTTGAATATTTCTTACTAATGATGCCGTTGCATCAAAAAACACGATCAAATCTACTTCCCCAATATCTAAACCTTCCTCTCCTATGGAAGTGCACACTAAAATATTGTAAACTCCGTTTTTGAAATCATCTATAATTTTCTTTTGTTGCGGTTGATTCATACCTTGATTTTGGGCATTTTCCGAAGAATCAATTCGACTGGCATCATTGTTTTCCTTGGCCAGCTTTCTTTCTGTCTTTTTGGATTGTTCTATTTCTTTCAATCTACTTTCTCTTTGTTTTTTCGTTAGCCCAGATGTCTTCTTTGTAGCATTTTCAAGCATAAAAGTCTCAGGGTCAAATGCCTTCTTTCCACTAGATTGTCCTATAAAAATATGAGATTTCAATGTTTGCAACTC
>JAJMDK010000054.1:7704-30450 GCA_030573515.1 Hanseniaspora jakobsenii
AAAAAAAAGGGGGAAAAAAAAAAAAAAAATGAAAGAAAGGTGGGAGGAAAAAAAAAAAATATTAAGAAAACCGCAAAAGAAGACAAACCAAATAAAATTAATAATCCAATATAATAGACAAAATTAAAGCATAAAAATTAAAAAAAAAAAAAACAAGACAATAAAACAAACAACACACCCAAAACAATACCAATATAACAAAAACACTAATATATATCTGTCTATATAAAAATGCAAATGAAGAGATTATCATCAATGTCTGGTGAAAATAACAACAAAGAAGCTCCGAGCAGCAAAATCAATGCCAACATATTACCTTCCTCCTTAAAAAGACCTCAGTTTTTTAAATCTTTTTCTGCCAGTTCCACTACCACCGAAAAATCCCACAACGTATCTAGTAAAAGCAATTCTCCAGCTCAAAAAAGATACGAACCTATAAATAATACAAAAATTTTAAACACAGACAGTCCTTATGTTATCAACAGTTCCAGTAAACTCAGTTTCAACTCAGAGAGATCAATTTTTAACTCCTCACTAAAGCAATCCTTAGATTTAGCCTCAGCTGAAGTTGTGCTTCAAGGAGAAAATATCAGTTTTGGTAAAGTACCATTAATTATTGCCAAATGTGGTTCTATTCTAAAAAAATATGCATTAGAAGAACCTGGAATATTCAGAATTGCAGGAAACTCTAAAAAAATCAAGTTGTTACAACAATTGTTTTCCACACCTCCCAAATATGGACACGATTGGAAGTATGAAGAAGATTTATTACCTAATGGCTTCAGACAATTTTCTGTCCATGATGTCTCTGGTGTTTTAAGAAGATATTTAAATAACATGAGCGAACCACTAATACCTTTGCAATGCTATGATAAATTTAGACAATGTTTGAGAGACAACGATGTCTTGTTGAGAACTTTATCAAATAAATTGAATAATAACAACGGGAAAATATTTTTTACAAAAGAGGAGGAACTTCAGTTGAAGGTTGATTACTTGAAGCTTAGAAAGCTATCTATAGAAGAATTTAACTCAAATTTACATGAAAACATAAGACTTAAAGAGCATTTAATCAACCAAAGATTGTTAATAAAGCAAATCAGAGTATGTCTAAAGACATTTGAAAATATTATGAGGGAGGAGTTGGAAGATTGTAATAAACAAACCCTCATATACTTATTGGATCTCTTGTTCCTGTTCTCTCAGCATAGCGACAAGAATTTAATGGATGCTAAAAACCTTGCCGCAATATTTCAACCATCAATACTATCACATCCTGAACATGACATGGATCCTAAGCAATATGAGTTAAGTAGGTTTGTTCTTGAGTTTTTGATTAACTTTTCCTATAAACTTCTTCCGAATGTGTTTAATATCCCGAAAGAGAAACTTCAGAAAAAGAATAAATTAAATGAAGATAGCATAAGCAATAGAAGTATTAGTTCAAACCAAACCGGTATCATACAGCCCCAAGCATTCAAGGATCTTTATGACGAACCAATAACACCAACAACTAACATGTCCTCAATGTTGACACCAACAGGAAGAAGACACAGTAAATCATTATCCATATCTGCCAGTGATAGAAATAACATGGAGTTGCTTCATGTGGTTAATAACTCAAACGATGATGACGATGAAGAAGAAGATACGACGAGTAGAGAGCTCTTTGATTTTGAAGAAGGAGCCACAATCTCAAACCTGGATTCTCTGATGGTTAAAGATGATTGAACACTTAAAAAAAAATCATACAATTTTTTTACACAGATTTATGTAATATTTGATGCAACAAAACACCTAAAAATGAAATATAATTCTTTTGAGTGTGGTGTTCTTCTATTCTTCAATTTGTATTTGTAATCTCTATTATCAATTTTTGCTTCTAATTTATCAATTTGTTCGAGCGCATATACCACTTACAACATATAGTAACAAATAAAAGTAGTTCTACTTATAAAACTGGCAATAATATGTAACTTATACTATTCATAATTTTAATTATGCATTATTTATCAAATCCCAATTATCTCAAGTTAATTAAGTGCCAAAAAGAAAAAACAAAAAAATAAAAAAAAAAAAAGTAGAAAAAATCAGCTGCAACAACCGTCAAGTTTATGACTGGTTGGTATTTTATAGGTTAAAAATATAATACTGAAGCTATAATTTTGTAAAAAACTTGATTAACGTTTAACATTTTGGGTGTTATTTTTTTCTGTATATATGGATTAAATTAAATAATATTTATTTTAAATTAATAACGGCTCATCGCTTTATAAACTCACTACAAGCTAAAAAGAAAGACAACAAATTGTTGTTTAAAAGTTCGTAAAAAAAAGGAAAAAAAAAAGCATTAAGTGAAAAAAACATAGAAGAATCAATCCAGAATAATCTCAAGATCCGACGAATCAGAGATTTTTAGTTCGGTTTCATTCAATTTTTGTCTTTTTAAAACTGGCTCTTCAACATCATTTTCATCCTGCGAAATCAAATCAATTTCACCGTTTTCCCCTACTGTATATTCCTCTTCTATTGTGTTATCATCAGCATTTGCATCCAAGTTTTCTAAAACCACCGGTCTAGCATACATTTTCAAACTTTCAGGTCCATTGATGATTTCAATATTCTCAGAGTCACTCCATAATAAGAGCAACTGTGTAGGCATGACAATGTTGTCGTTTAAATCTTCATCCAGAATGAGCATGAAGTCTGCCTTTGAGAAAGTTGTTGATTTTTGTTCATTATCTGCATTGTCTCCTTTATTTGTGTTTTTTGAGGAATCTTTTGGATGGAATATTTCATAGATAGCAGAATTGTATAAGTCATTAAAGTCATAGTCATAGATGATTGAAGATCCATTCAAATTCATCATTGTCAAATCCTCAGGGAATGATTGTGCGTAATGGCTTTTCATAAAATTTATCAAGTCACTTACACGTGTTTTTTTGTTCACACGTATAAGAATATTGTTAACCTTATGGCATACACTGCATTCAGGTTTTGGCTTGTTAGAATTGACTAGTGACATGTATTTCTTTGTACTTGTTCCTGTGGCCCAAGCGGTGTATGCAGACTTCAAGTTATTAACTGACTTGAATTTAGGTAATGTAAGGTATTTAACAAGGTTCAGAGTGGAATAACTGGCTATGATGGCGTTAGTTGTAGCTATGGCTGGTATAATATTTCCGGCAATCTGCTTGATATCAAAGACTGTTTTAGTCCCTATGGAGAATATATCACATCTGATATTGGTAGAGGTAGCCACAAAGAGCAATGTATCCAGATCATCTTTATCAAATTCCAACAAGCCTCCTGAAAGATCTCTTTGTCTTTTAATTAACCTTTTGGTAGAGATTAAAAATTGTTTTATAGTGTCAGATACACTCCATTGATGACTCATATCCAAGCTTAGATTTGAGTCTATTTGTTTTGTAAAGTCAATTTCATGTTCCTTAAGGTCAATTAACTTAGGGGCAGGACGTGTTTTCCATAAAGTTTCAATATTGGCTAACTTTTTAATATCATCCAAAAAGACCTTTTTAAAAATCTTTTCTGCAATTTTATTCAGATCCTGTTCATCGCTTCTTATTAGCTGAACCAGTTCATTCAGTTCATTTTGTTCAGATTTGATTCTCTCTATCTCTGCTTCATCTTCAGTTCCAAAGTTCGTGTCATCATTCTTTTCAACCACTTCTCCAAAGAGCTGTTGGAAAAGGAAATTTTTACTCCAAACTACACAATGTACGGGCTGAGAAGGGGTAGATCTAATGGTACACACTGGGAAAGTCACAGGTGTTTCCTTTGCTGTGCAGTCAAAGCATTCAGTCACTCCCGACAGCATGGGCATAGCATAGCCATCAAATCCAGAAGTTCCAGTTTCAAATAGTGGCCTTTGAACAAATTGACAAATCTTGTTTATGTATCTTCTTGCTTCAAGGTTGTCTAGGGCATTCATAATGACGTCAAATTGAGAGAACCAGTCAATTGAAAAGAGATCAAAGTTCATGATATTATCAGTGTAGGCAGTTAATTTTGTGTTGAAATTTGCAAATTTGAATTCTTCAACAAGTTTGCATGCAACGGTAGATTTGAAACTTTTTATATCTTTAAATCTGAACAAGAACTGTCTGTTCAAATTTGATAGATCAATTGTATCCATATCTACTACGTGAATTTCTTCAAATCCTAGAAGAACCAAATTCTTTAAAAGTTCACACCCTATACCTCCTGCTCCCACCATCAAAACTTTGGTGTGGGATATTTTGTCTGCACCTTCCTTTCCAAACACTGTTTCTAAATCTGATATCATTGTTACACGTTAATTTAGTTTAAATATTGTTTTTATGAGTATAGTAATAAAATCTAGGTTGAGGTTATTTATTTTAGATCGTTTATATATATATGTTGTTAAAGAATCCTTTGGTCTGTGCTTGTTTGTCAATATATATTCAAGAAGTCAATGTATTTAAACAAATAAATAATTAAAAATATATATGATATATATATTTTGTTTTCGTTATTTTTACCCATGATCAGAGTTTATATTAGTAGATTTAGTTTTTTTTTTTTATTTAATTTTCGTATTACACGTGATATATTTCATAACCACGGTAACACTTCAAAATGAGTTTTGAAAGTGTTTCTAGAGCAATTTACAGTTCATAGTTGTTGTTAATCAATACTGCTGATTTGATTGAACTTACTATAACTCTTAATACTTAATAAAGTATAAAATAGAATATAAAAAACTCTCACACTAAAAGGTAAAGAAGCTTAAATAAACATGTTTATATATGTATAGATATATAGTGATTATAAAGATAATTAAAAGTACTAAATAGAACAACTAAAAGAGCAGTTGAGATTTAGTCAAGTATCCGTGTTTGAACAAGAGCAAAGAGCATTTGTAAATTAAATAAAAAAATTCAAGGGAGAAAAGAAAAAACACCCCCCCCAACCCAATTAAACCAAAAATACTTATAATGATTTGGGACTATGACAGGAATTACTTTTTTTCATCATTAAACCATTACTAGGTACTAAGTTATCGTTATCGTAATTACTAGTTTCTATTGAGGAAGCTTTAGAGTTAATTATGTTCTTTGGTGTAGGCTGCATGAGCTTTGTTGAATTGATTCCGCATGTTGGAATGTCAGCAGTTTGTTCATTGTTAACTTCCTCATTATTTAATATAGAGATAACTGGTTTTTGATTGCTTGAAAAAGTACTAGTCCCTGAGACATTAGTTGTTGGGATATTGTTGTATTTATTTTCCATATTTGTAATTTGTCTATTAGAATGTAAGTTTTGACTATTATTTTTAACAGAGTGAAATCCCGAACCAGATTGCATGGCAGTTGATAAAGACTGTCCAGAGCCTGCGTGTGGGATGCTTATGTTTCTGTTGTTAATTACCGTACTTGGGATGTAATTTCCCGAAGGATTGAAATGTGAATTAGTTACAGGGTTGTTGTTTAGTGATCCAATTGGATTGATGTTATTGAGAGGTTGACTATCATACAAAGAAGAAGGTCTGATTTTAGCAAATTGTGCATTAGTGCTGCCCATAGTATTTCCAGAAACATTGGTAGCACTGATGCTTGGGGTCGTCAATGTAGAAACAGGATTTTGTAGATGAGAAGGTACAAAGATATCTTTCCCTGGAGCTACATTTCTGTTTTGTAAATTGTTAAGCGAGGTGTTTGATTCATTATCTCCATTTATTGTATAAGACACATCTCTAAATTGTGTTTGTAAAGCATTAGAATATGATGGATTATTGTACATGGTATTGTTACTCGAAGAGTTGAAGTTTAATGGATATGAAGGAACAGGGGGTACTTGAAGAGGTTGATCATAAGGTAGGCTGGATTTATGACTAATGTTGATACCTGCATTGTCATTATATGGAATCATTCCCAAAGAGGGCAAAACTTGTGGTTGTTGGTTCAATTGAGCCATATTAGGAAGTACGCCCTGTGCGGAGGACTGTGAGATACTACTGAAGGGAGTAATTGGAAGAATATAAGGCTTAGAATTGTTAGGCTGGAAACCAGATTGATTAAATCCTGGACCAAGGTAGATGTCAAGATACTGTTTCAGGTTAAGTTCTCTCTCGCCAATTTCACCCAACAGATGATCAACCTTTGACCTGTAAAAAATCTTGTCATGTTTTCTATCATTCTCAGAATTATTTTCATCAAAGGAGAAATCAATGATATCGTAGAGTTTTTGCAATTGAATGTTCATCATTTTTATTTCATTCATAAGACTGGATTTAACATTTTGACTGTATGCACCGGAGTTGGAATTAGGTAACTGTTCAGTCGAGGGATGTGGGTGTGGGTTGGCAAGGTTTGTGTTACTGGCAGAGGTATTTAAAGAGTTATCAAAATTTTCTGAACCTGCAGAGAGGGTTTTAGCGTTCTTATAATTATTAAATTGTTTGTTGCCGTTATTAAGATTATTAACATTTAGGTTAGTACTTTGAGCAAATTGAGTACTGTTATTTCTGATTTTGGAATTAAAACTAAAGTTAGTAAGATTTTCATTGTAAGAATGGTCGACAGGAAAGCTCAGCAATCTAGGTCTTTTTGGGTTATATGGGTTGGCATTGTTACCATTTTGAGTGGATGTATAGCAATTTTCAGAATATGATGACTTAGTTTTAGATTCAATGATCCCTGTGGATTTTCTTTTGGCTAAATGGCTGTTCTTTTTGATGTTAGAATTTTCTTTATTGGCGGATGGATTTGATTTATTACTAGCAGGACGTCTTCTGATTTTGTATAGAGAATTTAAATCATCCTTTCTGAACAAAGATTGAGCATGTTTAAATTCCCATAGCGAATTAGTAGTCCCTGAGATTTTGTGGAAGGAGTACATATTCAATTGTCTAACAAAAGAGGAGGTGTTGCAGTGCTTAAAAAATATAGACAAAACTTGAACGAATTTGTCATTGGGAACAATGAAAAAGGAGTCATTGGTAGTTTCATTCCAATAAATGATATCTTTTAAGTTTTCATCTTGCAGCATAACATATAATTTTTGTGTAAAAGTTGAGGGGTTTAGAGAGTTGTTAGTTATTGATTTAGAGATTTCATTGAGTACAATGTCATCAAAGTGCGAATCCTCATCATTTTTAAGTTCCGTGGTGGTATTTTTAAGATCAGTAGGTTTAGGATCAGTCATAATATCAGTTTATATATGTGATATATATAGGTATATATTGTTATTTTGTTTTTTTTTTTAAATTTTAAAGTGGAGGGTTTAACTATAAGTACATCTGTTTTTCTTGGGTTTACTTGTTATTAAATTTAGAATTGAAACATTTATAATAATTGTTCAATGTAATTTTTTTTATAACAGATTTTGTAAGGAATTATGAGTAAATTGTTATAAAAATAAGTCTTTAATAATATTTATCTTATTGTTCAATTTAAAAAATGAATTTATGAGCTATTAATAATATGAACCAACTGTACATATTACATTACATTACATATATATATAATCTAATTAAAAAAGGATGAAAATTTTATTAATTCACTCCGGTTATTATTACATGAATTTATTAAAAAATTAAAAATAATTAAAAAATTGGTGTGGACGTCGGGAAAAAATTTTTTTTTTTTTTTTTTATTGTTTTTTTTTTTTCTTTCTTTTTGTGTCCTTTTTTTTATTTTTTATTTATTTTTTTTCTTTTATTCTCGACTCCTTTTTCATTTTAATTTATGTGTGTAATTTCCAAGACATTAAAACAATTTTTAAACAAGAAATAAAGAGAAAGAGAGAGAGAGAGAATGTTACAGTTCAATAAAGGGGAACAAATAGTGTAAAGAAAGAAAGAAAGATGAAGTTTATAGAGTAGAGTGGTTAGAGTATACGTATTGCTTCGGAAAGATAAAACTTAAAAAAAATAAAAATAACATTCTTGTGAAGATACACTAGGGAAATGAATTCCGCCTATAAAAAGTAAGAAAAAAATTAATAATAGTATCAACGTTCTAGAACAAAAAAAATAAAAATTATTAACATACTATTATAATCATTAGTATTAATAAAAAGTTTAAAATCTATATCTTTTTTTTTATTTATTTTAAACTCTTGAAATAAACTAAGTGAATACTATATATCTTTACATGTCTATAATTGTTTAAAAGTTTGTTAGTTAATGCTATACATATATATATATTTAACTCTATCAAGTACAGTATATAGAAAGATAAATATATAGTAGGATTAACATTGATCTATTAAGATAAAGAAAACTAGATATGTTTTTCCCTCAAATTCAGTACATTTATATGATTGAATTTATATATAAAAAAAAAAACTAAAAAAAACAAGTCAATTATTATTATTATTATTATTCTCAAGAAAATACTAGTTACATGTTGTTTTATAAGTAACATGGAAATAAATTTAAAAATAAAAATAAAAAAAGCCTTTAAGAGAGTTTATTTAATTAATAAAATATGAACAATGTTAGCAGTGTTAAAGTCACATGCAACAATCAAGATGTAAATATTTCTTAATGACTTTATTTTTTTTACACAATTTTTTACTTATTTATTTTTAAAGGGAGATGTTTAAAAACATGAAAACATTCAAAACAACTTCTTAAACTATTAAAGAATACAAGAATAATTAAACTTAAAATGATAAAATTATGACATAATAGTGAAGAAAGAGAAGAAGAATTTTATTAAAAATTTGTATTAAGTTGAAGCTATTTAAGTATTTATCTTGTTTCAATTATCTGTGATTTATTGAAGGAAGGGGTGAGTGAATTGAGTTTTTTTTATTTATATTCATCAATGTTAGCTGTTAAAGTCATATGTACTAAATAGTATTGGACTGTTGAAGATATTATTAGTAAAGAGAAAAAAAAAATTAAGGGTAAAAAATTAAAAATTAAAAATATAATAATTACGAAAAAATTACTCCCCTATATAAGGCAAAGTAACTAATTATTTAAACAAGTAGGTATATACTAGTTGTTTAAAAGTCGATTGTGTTTTGTTGGCATTGATGATACATTTACAAACAATATTAACATGTTCTTAATAAGTATTTAAAAATATAAATAAAAAGTAAAACATTATCAACATTAAACGGAAGAAGAGAGAGAGAGGAATTACGATGTATACCATAAGAAATAAGAAATAACAAATAAGTTTACATAAGCATATAACTAAGAGATGGATAACAATATACAAACAACTAAAGAAGAACCAATAGAAAAGGAGTTCAGCTATTACAATGGCTTACTAAAGAGTATCAACCAAAAGATCAACAACAACTACTATAGCAACAAACTAGAGTATTACTACAAGTTATACTTTGGATGGTCATGGCCTAGTTATATAGTATTCCAAGTACTCAAATTGGTTGTCTTTAAGGTTATATTGAAGACTTATATGATATGGTTTAGAAGCTTTTATAAAAAATTTAAGTGGGGTAGGAGATTTGTTTTGTTATTAATGAGTGTTTATCATAGACTGTTTCAAAAATGATTTAATTTTCATTTAATATAATTTCTCTCTTGCTATATAGCATCTAATTTTTAAGGATTTAAAAAAAAAATGAATAAAATGATCATACATAAAAAAATACGTTTTTTTTTTGTATTTTATATTAAGAAATAACAATAAGCAATATAAAAAAATATAAATATTCACCTTGTCACATGAAAGATCTGCTACTATTCAACTATATATGAATTAAAAAAAACACCTCTATATTCTATACTAATTCTATTTATTTTTTTAATTAAATCTATAGTCATGTGATAATTTTGTTAACTCACTTGTGGTCACATGTTTTATAACATTAGTAAATATTGACAATAAAATAACACACACACACAATTTTACATATTTTGTTAATTTTTTATAATTGTCCGATTCTCGCATTAATAAAGAAAATAAACAAAAAAATAAAAAAAAAATTTAGAAGTTATTATATAGCCCAAAAAAAAAAAAAAAAATTTAGTGTAGGTTTCAATTATTAATTATTTTAGACATTCAATATATTATACACTATATAACAATGATAATTATCAAATCATTTTACTCTCAGTTTATTAGATTAAGCTGACAATTTGATAAAAAGTGTGATTAAATCAAATATATAATTTTTATTAATAATATAACTTATACATATATATATAAATATGTACTACTAAGATTGATAAAAAATATAAAATTATTCAAACTTCTTTTAATCAACTTAACAGAATAACTAAAACAATAAATATTAATAAATTAAATCTCTATTGAAAATAACTACAACCAATAGATTAAGTTTATAATACAAAAATCATTAATCCTTCATCTAATTTGTTTTCAATTCTTACACATATTTCCTAAAATCCTACCCTTTTTATCTCTTTTCTTTTGAATATAGTTTTCTCATTCTAGTAGATTATATATATTAAAAAAAATACCAATCAGCAATTATATATAAAAAAAAGGAATCACAATTTGATAGTAATAATAGAAAAATTAAAAACCAATAAACAAGTTTTGCAACCCATAGTCTTTTCCAAAAAATATTAATAATAATACCATAAAAATAAAATAATCATAGAAACAATGTTATCTTCTTCATTCAAACAATCATTAAAAACTGTCACTTTAAAAAGAGCTCAAGCTACTTTTACCAAACCTGTCACTGTATCTTTAATTGAAGGTGATGGTATTGGTATAGAAATCACCGAATCAGTCAAGAGAATCTTTGAAAAGGCTAAGGTTCCAGTAGTTTGGGAGGACTGTGATGTTGGTCCAATCATTAAGAACAACAACACTGCCATTCCTGATAAGGCTGTTGCCAGTATCAAGAAGAACAAGGTTGCCTTGAAAGGTCCATTGGCCACTCCTATTGGTAAGGGTCACAGATCTTTAAACCTAACTTTAAGACAAACTTTTGGTTTATATGCCAACTTAAGACCAGCCGCCTCTATCAAGGGTTACGATTTCATTTACAAGGATATTGATTTTGTTGTAGTTAGAGAAAACACTGAAGGTGAATACTTTGGTGTTGAACATGAAATCAATGATGAAAATGTAGTATCCATAAAGTTGATTACATCCAAGGCTTCTGAAAGGGTAATCAAGTTTGCCATTGACCAAGCTGCCAAATTAAACAGAAAGAAAGTTGTTGTAGTACACCAAGATACTGTTCAACCAAAGACTGATGGATTATTCAAAAAGACAGCTGAGGGATTGACTAATTACAATAAAGATATCCAAATCGAATATGAACTTTTAGAAACTTACATCTACAACTCCGTTAAGGATCCTAAGGCTTATCATGACTATATTGTTGTTGCTCCTAACTTATACGGTGATATCATTACTGATTTGAACTCCGGTTTAGCCGTTGGTTCTTTAGGTATGACCCCTTCAGCTAACATTGGTACTGATGTTTCCATCTTTGAAGCCGTTCACGGTTCAGCTCCAGATATTGCAGGAAAGGATTTGGCCAACCCAAGTGCTTTGTTATTTGCTGGTTGTATGTTATTGGACCATGTAGGTTTAAGTTCATATGCTGAAAAGATTAGAAAGGCAGCCTTGGCTACTATTGCTGAAGGTATCAAGACTGGTGACTTGAAGGGTAAGTCTTCTAACACTGAATACACTAATGCTATCATTGCTAAATTATAAATTAAGAAAAAAAAGTAATATATCAAAAAAAAAGAACAAAAAAAATAAATGAGATTAGGTAGCCAAAATAAAATAAAAAGGTTAATAAAAACTTCTCATTTGATACCTCTATAAAATGTATTTTTTTTGTATAATTTACTTCTAATATATATAAATATAATTTAAAGAAAAATCAAGTACTTTTATGAAACTGTTAATGTATATTGTCGTATTGGTTATAATCACTGTATATTATCAAGTCATTCTACATATTCTAAGAGTGTATTATCTACATATAGTAACTAATTTGATTTATATAATAGTATTAATAACAAAATGCAAATATTGATCATGTGATATTTAAAAAAATAAAAATACTTTTTTTTTCTCTAATTATAAAATTCAAAATATTTATTTTTAAAAAGAACTACACCTAATGGTAAATAATAAGAGAGAAGAGAGAAGAGAGAAGAGAAAATTTTTTTTAGTTATTTAGAGATGAGAGTGAGTAATTATTTTTATTAGGATGAATTAATTATAACATTAAAAAAATAAAACAGAAAAAAAAAATATATAGAGAGAGAGAAAGAAAAATTTTTTTTTTTTTTTAAACATATATTACTATTGAAGATACATTTTTTTTTCAAATTTTTTTTATGACTTATTTAACAATCTAATTTATTATCCCATTATATATATTGACACTATATCATTAACTAAACAAAAGAAAAACAGTTGTTCTACTTTAATAAGTTTTAATACACTCTCTTAATAATATTACATTATATAATATTTATAGACAAATAAAGAAGAAAGAAACAGATAATTGATAAAAAAAAAATAAACATATAAGAATCTCCATAATTGTACGAATATGTCAGGTGAAGGTAAAGTTGAAGAAGTTCAACAAAAAGTTGAATCCTTAAACATCAAAAAGGAAGGAAAGCCTGCTGCAAAGCAAGAAAAGAAATCTAAAGATAAAAAATCTAAAACCTCCGGTGGTTTATTCAAGGAAACTTACTTATCCCCAGAGGCTGGTTTTATCGCTGAAAGAGATGCAAAGTTTGCCAAGATTTTAGAAAGATACAATGCCGAAGTTGCCAGCAAGGATAAAGTAGCCATCAAGATCCAATTGAAGGACGGCAACTTAGTTGACGCCAAGGCTTGGGAAACCACTCCAATGGATATTGCCAGAGAGGTCATCAACTCTACTTTTGCTGAAAAACAATGCATTTCAAAGGTTAACGGTGAATTATGGGACTTGGAAAGACCATTTGAAGCTGACAGCGAGGGAAGTGTTTTGAAGTTGGAATTCTTTGACTTCAACTCTGATGAAGGTAAGAGAGTCTTTTGGCACTCCTCTGCCCATGTTTTGGGTGAATCTTGTGAATGCCACACTGGTGCCCATATCTCTCACGGTCCTCCAACTGATGATGGTTTCTTCTACGATTTCGCCATCAAGGACTCCTGGGATACCGCCAACCCTGGTTTAAATGTCTCTCAAGCTGATTTCCCTGCTTTGGAACAAGTCTCCCAAGATGTCATCAAGCAAAAACAAAAATTCGAAAGATTAGTTTTAACAAAGGAAGAGTTATTAGATATGTTCAAGTACTCCAAATATAAAACCCATTTCATTTCCACTAAGATTGCCGATGGAGAATCCACCACCGTTTACAAGTGTGGTAAGTTAATTGATTTATGTGTTGGTCCTCATATCCCACACACTGGTAAAATTAAAGCCTTCAAGCTTTTGAAGAACTCATCTTGTTACTTGTGGGGTGATTCCAACAATGAATCATTACAAAGAGTCTATGGTGTTTCCTTCCCAGATAAGAAGTTAATGAAGGAACACTTAAAGTTCCTTGAAGAAGCCGCCTTAAGAGACCACAGAAAGATTGGTAAAGAACAAGAATTGTTCATGTTCAATGAAATGTCCCCTGGTAGTGCCTTCTGGTTGCCTCATGGTACTAGAATTTACAACACCTTGACCACCATGATGAGAGAACAATACGTCAAGAGAGGTTACCAAGAAGTCATCACTCCTAATATGTACAACTCCAAGCTATGGGAAACCTCAGGTCACTGGAACCACTACAAGGAAAACATGTTTACCTTTGAAGTTGAAAAGGAATCCTTTGGTTTGAAACCTATGAACTGTCCAGGTCATTGTGTTATGTTCAAGGCTAGAGAAAGATCCTACAGAGAACTTCCATGGAGAGTTGCCGATTTCGGTGTTATCCACAGAAACGAATTCTCTGGTGCCTTGACCGGTTTGACCAGAGTTAGAAGATTCCAACAAGATGATGCTCACATTTTCTGTATGGAATCTCAAATTGAAACTGAAATCAAAGGTATCTTTGACTTCTTATCATACGTCTACGGTGTCTTTGGCTTTGAATTCAAGATGGAGCTCTCCACTAGACCAGAAAAGTATGTAGGTGATTTGGAAACCTGGAACGGTGCTGAAGCTAAATTACAAAGTGCTTTAGAACAATCTGGTGCCGACTGGGAAATCAACCCTGGTGATGGTGCCTTCTATGGTCCAAAGATTGATATCATGATTTCTGATGCCTTGAAGAGATGGCATCAATGTGCTACCATCCAATTGGATTTCCAATTACCTAACAGATTTGACTTGAACTTCAAGTCCAACAATGCTGAATCCTATGAAAGACCTGTCATGATCCACAGAGCCATCTTAGGTTCTGTTGAAAGAATGACTGCTATTTTAACTGAACATTTCGCCGGTAAGTGGCCTTTCTGGTTATCTCCAAGACAAGTCTTGATTGTTCCAGTTGGTGTTGGTTACCAAGAATATGCTAAGGAATTAACCGAAACATTAGTCCAAGAAGGATTCTATGCTGATGTTGATTTAACTGGTGAAACCTTACCAAAGAAGGTTAGAAACGGTCAATTACTAAAGTATAACTTTATCTTCATTGTCGGTCACGCTGAAATGGAAGAAAGATCTGTCAATATCAGAAACAGAGATGTTTTGGAAGAACAAGGTAAGAACGCCACTGTTAAGTTTGAAGAAGTCTTGCAACAAATGAAGACCTTGAAGGCTGAAAGAAGAAGCGATAACTTATTAGTTTAAACTCAAGATCAAATAATTCTAATGCATTAACAATTAGAGTGATATATATTTATATATACATAACCATATTTTAATTGAATACCTTACACTTTAATCAATATTTTTGCTGTTTACTGCTATGATTTCTCTACTAGGTTGATTTTCTTTATATAACTTATTCGATCAAACTTTTTTTTAAATAAGTCTCTATTAATTAACATTCAAGTTCTTATTTGTATATATATATTACAGTGATTATTGTTATATTTTTCTACAATAAACGTTTATTAAAGACACGTTAAAAATTTTTTTTTTTTTTATATTTGAAATAATGTTTATTTTTTACATGTGCTTTTTTTTAAAAAAAAAATAAAGTATTTAAACAAATGATATAAAACGTTCTGTAAAAGAGATTGCAAGAGTAAAACCTTGATATTTGTTATTATTCATCAAATCAAAGGAAGTAACCAAATCATTACAAAGTTGCTAAAATTTCACTACATAATAAGTGGGTTATTTTCAAACAGCAATAACAACATCATCGCATTTGAATAAACATAATTTGTTAAAAGTCTTTTGCGATAGATTATATTACACAGAGCAAAGTGTCATTTTTCTTTGAATTATAGAATTATCGATACACCCGATACAAACATATATACAGACTGCAACTAAAAAATTGAAATTAAAAATAAAAACATTATCGAAAAGATATAACAATGCCAGAACTGTTAGTTGAAGATGACTCAAAAAAGACTTCCACTGAGGATAAAGTTGATTCCAATGCTGCTAAACCGCTCCATCCGGCATTAGGATCCAAGGTCAGTGATGATGTTCTTGAAAAGAGACGTATAGGAAGAGTAAGGGCAGCGGAAGAGTTTCAAAAGAGAATCTCAGGATCAAAGATAGCTAGAAATGATAATTTCAAACTATTCAACGCAGCATCAACACCAAAGGCTGCAGTAAGTTCTTTATCTTTCAAATATTTTTCATCAAATTTTAGCAAAAACGAAGATCAAATTTTCACTCAAAGGGACAAAAAGGTTCTTCTTGCAAAGATGAAAGAAGGCACAGCCATTGATCCAGAACCTGTGGAAACTGTTGTAGTTGATTGTGGGTCTAAATGGATCAAAGCCGGGTTAGCCACGGATGAAGAGCCTATGATCATTCCATCTGTTGTGGCTACATTAAAAGAGAGTCTTTTTAGTAAAGAACAGAAAGATAACATTTTTAAGGAGGATAATTCTTTAGAGCAAGATGATCCAAATGTAACAAAAGAAACACCTGGAGATGTTGATGAAGAGAAAATAGTGAAGGAAGAAAGTGAAGATGAGAATATGACTGAGATAGAAAAATTTGAGGAGGTTGACCTTTCAATGAAAAAATCATTACAAGAAAGAATGAGATATTACAAGAAGAGATTCAGTCCTGTTGAGGGAAGAAAAGAGGTTATAAAGTACAATCTTGCACAAAAGAATAAAGTTGAAGTTATTAAATCTGATAATAAAAGGCCAAAGTGGTTATCTCACAAGGATCTGTGCAGCGAAAGTGTTTGCGATTGTAAAAACAAAATATACTGTGGAGATGAAGCGTCTTTATTGAATAACAAAGAGTACGACATGAGATCTCCGTTAAAAAATCTACTAGCTAATATTGTGATGGATGAATACTATAGTGATTTGATTCAAAATAATACAGTGAGCATTCAAAGATTGCTTAGTGATGATTTTTATTTTTTAATGAAGTACGTTGTTGAAAAAGTGTTGAGTAGAAAAGAAAGTGCGGCATCTAACGAATTTAAACCAATAACAAATGAAAAGAAACCAAAAACTAACATTAAGTTGATTTTGATCATACCAGATTTGCACCACAAGCCGACACTGTCAACATTTATGAATGTGCTCTTTAATCATTTGGGTATTTATAAGGTCGCTTTGTTGTCTCAATCACAGAGTATTGTTTATGGAACGAGTACCACTCAGCCGGCAACATGTGTTGATATAGGAGAAACTACAACCAAAATCACTACTGTCTTTGAGGGGTTGCCTGTGAAGAACAGTTGTATAAATTTGAATTTTGGAAGTTTACAAATATCCAAGTTGTTAGGACAGTATTTGAAGTATAAAATTGAGTTTCCAATAACATTGAATCTGAGAGATCAAGCTACAAGTTACTTTATTGAAAGAATCAAGGAGAAATATTTGACCTTTGATGAAAATAACATTGCAGTTCAATTGTACAGCAACAATATTAAATACGATTTCAATAACAAAGACGTAGCTTATAAGGCTGATTTCAAGATTTTTGAGGAAGTGTTTTTAGCAGGAATGGGTATGTTTTATGGAGATATATTTGAAGTTATAGATACGCATGACTTCTCCAAGAGAACAACTGCAGTAAACTATGAGGTTGAAGATGACTTTGTTGGAAGTAAAGTCAAGGAAAGTAGTATCAGTAATTTCTCTGCTTCTAAGGGCAATAAAAGATTCAGCACATTACCAAGCGATGAGAGTATTTTGGCTCTAGCTATGGAGTTGAAGCTTGATGATATACAAGAGGTGGATGAAGATGAAGAAGAGCAAGAAGAAGAAGAGGAGGAAGCAAGCAGCAGCAGTAGAAGAAGTAGAAAACGACGATGATGAACAACAGGAAGATTTAGAAAGCAGTAACAAGCAAGATAATGTTAAAGAAAATGAAAAGGAGAGCAACATAGCAGGTGTAGGTAAGGCTGATAAGACCAATGATAAGAACAAAGAAGATGTGGAGGAAGAAGAAGAAACAATTGATTTGAACTATTGTCCATTAGATCAAGCTATTGTACAAAGTATTCTCACAACGGTGATAACCAGTGATACGGCCATAAAAATCAAGGATCTTTATAACAACATTATATTAGTTGGAGGAGGAAGTTTAATACCACATTTGGATATGTTATTGATAGATAGATTAAACTTGAACAGACCTGCAATTTTAAGTACAAACTATCTACCGGGAATATTAAAGGATATACTAGGAAAGAATGAAGAAACGGAAGCAAGATCGGCTATAATCAGCAGAGCATTGGAGAATTATTACAAGTTACAAGAGCAATCCAATATCATTAAAGAACAACAGTTGCAACCTAATAAAAAACAAAAAACCAACATCAACACAGGGAATGGTACTAGTAACAAAGGTAACAACACAGATAATGATATAGTCATTGAGCAGTTCACCAGTATTAGAGTAACACCATTATTGGAAAATTTGACCCCTATTAATGTAAGTTTCAAAGGAGGGTGTATCTTTGGTAGCATTAAACTTGTAGAAGAACTGTACATAGTCAAATCTGATTGGGATACTTTGGGATCTAAAGTGTTAAGAAGTAAATGTATATTTGATTATTAATATTATATAAGTAATTAAGTAAGTATGTATAATTTATTTTTTTTGTTAATATAAGAGAGATAACAGTAAATATAAATAAATGTGTGTGTAATAAGTTTGGTGTTGGTTTGTATACATGGTCATGTGATTGTTATATTATATATATTTTTTTTGTAGTTGTATTAGTTAGATTAAAATAAAAAAAAAAAGAAGTTAAAATTGAAAGAGAGAGAGAGAGACATTTTGAATAAAAAAATAAATAAAAAATTAATTTAATACCGTAATTCGGATATTCAATTGTTTATAATATAAAATATAAAATTTGTTTAGTATTATTGGTAAATTATAAAATTATATTACACACACACACACACTTATATATTCATATATACATACTAACATAATAATAATAACTATAATTTTAAGTTGTTATATATATCTGTTATATAATTAATTTAGGAAACATCTATTAAGATATTATGTGTATATATATTATATTATTATTTAATGAATAAGATAAAACATCAATGTTTATACATCAAATAGTAAATAATAAATACTTTTATAATAGGGATATACATGATCTACAAAATATAAATAATTATATCAATATACAAGAGTGATTAGTAGAAATCATTATTTGTTAAGGTTTTTACTTTAAATATTATTAGAAGAAAAAAAAAAACATTTATATACATTATTTTAAGATAGTTTACTAATACAACCAAATAAGAACTAAATATACATATATTATAAATACACTTAAAAAAATGTTAAGTAGAACTTTATTATTCAAGAGACTCCTATCCACCACTCCATACGAGGAGACCATCAAGAACTTAAAAGTAGCCAAGAACGCCAAGGTTTTGATCCAAGGTTTCACAGGTAAACAGGCAACTTTCCATTCCAATATCTCTTTAGACTATGGTACCAATATAGTAGGGGGTATCAACCCTAAGAAGGCTGGAATGGAACACTTGGGCAAACCTGTCTATGGTTCCTTGGATGATTACATGACCAAGAACAACAACAGTCTTCCTGATGTTGTAGGTGTTTTTACCCCTCCTAGTGCAGCCGCCAGTAACATTAGAGACTGTATTGCTAAGGGTGTTCCATTAGTTGTTTGCATTACTGAAAGTATTCCTCAAAAGGATATGTGTGAGATTTCAAACATTTTGAAAAACCAAAACAAAACCAGATTGATTGGTGCCAACTGTCCTGGTTTGATTATTCCAAACTCATCTGTTAGAGTGGGTATTCAACCTGTTTCCATTTTCAAGGAAGGATTTGTAGGGATCATGTCCAAGTCCGGTACTTTAACCTATGAGGCTGTTAACCAAACTACTGAAATTGGCTTTGGTCAAACTAACATCATTGGTATTGGTGGTGATCCATTCCAAGGTACCACTTTCCTAGATTGTTTGAAGTTCTTTGAACAAGATTTGGATACAAAGGCATTAGTATTGTTGGGTGAAATTGGTGGTTTAGCTGAAGTTGAAGCAGCTGATTATATTAAAAACAGTGAAAGATTATCTAAGATGCCAATTGTGTCATTCATTGCAGGAGAGGCTACCGTTCCAGGTAAGAGATTTGGACATGCTGGTGCCGTTACAAATGCCGCTGACAAAGGTAAAGACACTGCAGCTGCAAAGAAACAAGCCCTAAGAGAAGCAGGTGTTATTGTTGTAGATTCCCCAGGCCAAATTGGTGCTGCTTTATTAAAGGCCGTTAAGAAGTAAAACAAAAAACAACTTTGCAAAAAAATAAAGTAAATAAAAATAAAAAAATAAATTGCAGTTATGATACAAGGTAGTTAGATATTATTTGATATAGATATTCTTATAAATAAATAAAGAAAAATATATATAGAGTTTCTTTTTTGTTCTTTTTTCAAATTAACTCATTGTTAAGTTGGAAACCTTAGAGGAGAGAGATGCATTCAAGGAGAAGTTTATAAATCTTTTACATATATTTAGATACATATATATATTTAAACAATGTAAGTTAAATTTAGTAGAATGAATTTTGTTATAAGTATTGTTATTGTTATTCCTATATATATATAGATAAATATATATATTTATAAATGTATAAATGTATAAATATAATTCTATTTTATTTCTTTCTGAAGAGTTTTATTTTATTTTATAAAAAAATTAAAGATCATTAAACTGTTGTCAATTTTTTGTAGTCCAGCTCAATATTAACAATGATGTCCCTTTCTGTATCTGTGTAGCAACCCGTGGCACATGAAAACCTGTTTGAACTGCTCACAAAGCCATTTATCATTGAGGTTGGAAACTGCTGAACATCCCACTTGTACCCTACAGTGTAATGGATAACATTAGGCTCTCCAATGGGTAAAATACCACTGTTTTTTAAAACACGCTCATTTTTCCAACTTTCTGGCCATGTTATGTAGAAACCTTGTTTGGGAACTTTCAACACCAAATCTATAGAATTGACAAAGATCATCTTTGGCAGTTTGTTTATATATGAGGGGTTGTTTAACCAGTCATGGTATAGATGAGACATGTTTTGTATACATTGGTCGATTCTACCACCAAGGCCTGAAATTACAATAACTCTGAAATCTTTAGTCTTTGCCAAGTTTTCAAAGTCTCGTTGATACTTATGATCTAGTTTATGAATCCCATCATAGATTTCAATATTGAAATTTTCTTTATTCTTGTCAATGATATCATTTAAAACATTCAAAAAGGATAGTTTGTAGACGGAGATAGCCTTTGAAAGATCAGAGGAGAGTTGTGTTTCTTGTTTTATAACTATAGTACCACGTTCTTGGTAATAGTTTTTAATATTGGCATCCAAGGAATCAAAGTCACCTATTAAGTAATCAGGCACATAATCCTTTTCAACATTGAGTTTATTAACAGTGTAATTATAAAGTCTCTGTATACCCCCATCACAACAGATTTTTATATGACTAGCCTCCCATATCTTATCAAAGATTTCATGTTCCAAATATATGTCTTGATTTAAAATCAACATCCCCTGATATGATTCATTTTCATTAGGTTTATTAAAAATGGTGTTTAAATCTATAGAGTTATCAGCTGTGGGTTTGTATTTGACTAAAGGATTCCTTTCAGCCAAATCATAAATGCTGTGGTTTTCCATAAGTTCATCATTGACAATCACTTTTGTCATATATTCTTCAACTAACTCTTCTTGCATTTTTTATTATTTTATTTACTTCTATAGTTGTTAAGAATGTCTTAAGAATGGTGTTATAGTCTTTTGTTTAGTTGTAATAAGGACTAAAAAAAAAAAATTAGTTAAAAAAAAATAAAATAAATTATATTATATTAATTATTAGTGTTACACTTTTTCTTGGTGATATGTGTTAGTTAGTTAGAGAGAAAGAGAGAGAAAAAAAATATATATATATATACATGTATATGTATAGATTGTTTGATAAGGAAGTAAATAGAAGTAACAATAATAATAACAATAAGTTGTTATAAATAAATAATAATAATAGTAATTATAAAGAGATAATATTGATAGTTATTAGTTATTATTATTGATCTAATATTATTATTGTAATAATATTAACATATATCAATATAAAATTTTTTTAAATTATAATAATTAATAACTAATAATTAATAACTATCAATATTATGTTTATTTATTATATTATTAATTTATTAATTATATACCGAGATATGTTAATATAAATAAATCTAATTATTTTATTGTTTCATATTGATATTGATATTATTAGAATTTATGCATATTTAATTAGCTATGATGATGATAGTTATAGTAGTAGTGGGGGTATATATTTTAAAAAATAAGAAAATAATGGTGATATCTTTATTATATTAATAGTATAATTATACTAATAATTAATAATATTTTTTATGAATATAATTTTAATGATATCAAGAATAAAATATAAAAAAAATAGATTATTCACTTTTTTAATTAGTATCATTAAAATCAATAATTATGATAATTAAACAAAAGAAAATGATAAGCAAAAAAAGAATAATTAAGAAAAGAAGTAAGTAAGTAAGTAAGTAAGTAGAACGTGATCTATTATATAAATAATATAGTCACATGATAAGTCATATGATCTAAATATATATACATACTTCTACATAGTAGATATTTTTAAAGAAAGAAAGAGTTATTACTTTTTTATACGTAAATATTATCACACTAATAAATATAATAAAACTTTTATAATTTAACTAATATAATATATATTGAATTAATTGTATTCATAACATATATATATAACTATATATGAATAAATAAGTATAGTATAATATAAAACCGAATCCTAAGTAAATAAATAAATACACAACTGTTTCAAAAAAGAAGAAAAAAATGATAAGTAATTATTTAACATTGGAGACAAAGGAACCTGTTTATAAGTACAGGACTGAGATTCAACAGATGATGTTTGTAAGTGGAGACATTCAAAACAGTTCAGCTTTACTTACCAACATGATTGAAGACATTGTTAGAGAGGAGGTTATTAAAATATTAAAAGAAGGATTACAATCCGCTATAAAGAGAAAACAAAATTTAATTGCAGCCATTGAAAACACCAACAATATCAATAACAGCAACAATCAAACTAATGGACCTCAAGCTACAGCTACAAACTCAATAAGTGGTACC
>JAJMDK010000054.1:30470-46675 GCA_030573515.1 Hanseniaspora jakobsenii
AGTTTGTAGACGGAGATAGCCTTTGAAAGATCAGAGGAGAGTTGTGTTTCTTGTTTTATAACTATAGTACCACGTTCTTGGTAATAGTTTTTAATATTGGCATCCAAGGAATCAAAGTCACCTATTAAGTAATCAGGCACATAATCCTTTTCAACATTGAGTTTATTAACAGTGTAATTATAAAGTCTCTGTATACCCCCATCACAACAGATTTTTATATGACTAGCCTCCCATATCTTATCAAAGATTTCATGTTCCAAATATATGTCTTGATTTAAAATCAACATCCCCTGATATGATTCATTTTCATTAGGTTTATTAAAAATGGTGTTTAAATCTATAGAGTTATCAGCTGTGGGTTTATATTTGACTAAAGGATCCCTTTCAGCCAAATCATAAATGCTGTGGTTTTCCATGAGTTCATCATTGACAATCACTTTTGTCATATATTCTTCAACCAACTCTTCTTGCATATTTTTTATATATATATTTACTTCTATAGTTGTTAAGAATGTATTTCAGAATGGGTGTTAATAGTCTTTTGTTTAGTTATAATAAGGACTAAAAATAATGAAAAATTAGTTTAAAAAAAATTATATTAAATTATTATATTATATTAATTATTAGTGTTACACTTTTTCTTGGTGATATGTGTTAGTTAGACAGAAAGAAAGAGAGAAAAAAAAAAATAATATATATATGTGTATATAAATTGTTTGATAAGGAAGTAAATAAAAGTAACAATAATATTAACAATAAGTTGTTATAATAGTAATAATAAGTTGTTATAATAGTAATAATAAGTTGTTATAATAATAGTAATTATAAAGAGATAATATTGATAATAGTTATTAGTTATTAGTTATTATTGATCTAATATTATCAATGTAAAATTTTTTTATATTATAATAACTAATAATTAATAATAATTAATAATATTATGTTTATGTCTTTTATTATTATAAAATTTATTATATTATATACCGAGATATGTTAATATAAATAAATCTAATTAATTAATTAATTAATTAATTATTGTTTCATATTGATATTATTATAAATTATTTATGCTATTTAATTAGCGATGATGATAGTATTAATGGTAGTGGGGGGATATATTTAAAATATAAAGAAAATAATAGTGATATCTTTAATTATATTGTACTAATTAATAATAATATTTTATGAATATATTTTTAATGATATCAAGAATAAAATATAAAAAAAATATAAAAAAAATAGATTATTCACTTTTTTTTATTATTTATTATTAGAATCAATAATTATGATAATAAAACAAAAAGAAAATGATAAGCAAAAAAAAAGAATAATTAAAGAAAAGAAGTAAGTAAGTAAGTAGAACATGATCTATTAAATAAATAATATAGTCACATGATAAGTCATCTGATCTAAATATATATACACACATATTACATATTTTTAAAGAAAGAAAAGAGTTATTACTTTTTTATACGTAAATATTATCACACTAATAATTATAATAAAACTTTTATAATTTAACTAATATATTATATCTTATATTATTACAATTAATATCACATATAAATAAATAAAGAAATAAGTATAGTATAAAACCAAATCCTAAGTAAATAAATAAATACACACACTACTGTTTCAAAAAAGAAAAAAATGATAAGTAATTATTTAACATTGGAGACAAAGGAACCTGTTTATAAGTACAGGACTGAGATTCAACAGATGATGTTTGTAAGTGGAGACATTCAAAACAGTTCAGCTTTACTTACCAACATGATTGAAGACATTGTTAGAGAGGAGGTTATTAAAATATTAAAAGAAGGGTTACAATCCGCTATAAAGAGAAAACAAAATTTAATTGCAGCCATTGAAAACACCAACAATATCAATAACAGCAACAATCAAACTAATGGACCTCAAGCTACAGCTACAAACTCAATAAGTGGTACCACTGGTAGTAATAACTACACAAACACTAACATTCCCCCAATGATTTTAGCTGAAGATATCATATTCTTAATGAGACATGACAAGTCTCAAGTGGCAAGATTAAGAACTTATCTGTCTTGGAAGGAACTGCGAAAAAACAGTAAAGAACAAGACAAGGATAAGGGTATTGGTGATTTGAAAGATCAGGATGACAAGGATGGCAAGGACAAAGACGGCAAAGATAAGGATGGGAACTCAGGCAAGGACCAGCAAGATATCAACAGAGCTGCGATCAATCTTCCTTGGGAACTGCAGTTTATGTTTTCTGAACAACCGTTGAACAATGACTCTGGTGATGATTCGGATGAAGAGGCACAATTAGATGACTTGGATGCTGAGGAATTTTTGAAATCTCAAAAGAAACTTAAACAAGCAGATGAGAGAACTTTAAAAATGACAAAGGAAGAATACGTTCACTGGTCAGAGTGTAGACAGGCAAGTTTCACTTTTAGAAAGGCTAAAAGGTTTAAAGAATGGTGCAACTACGCCAAAATCCAAGAACAAATGGGGTTCAATCCCAATGGTATTGGTGGTGGAAAGTTGTCTGATGATGTTATTGATATCTTAGGGTTTATCACCTTTGACATTGTTTGCAATATCACAGAACTGGGGATTAAGCTTTTAAAGAGAGAGGAGTTTGTTTTAAAATCTGAAATTGAAACTAGTGAAAGAGGGTTGTTTAGCAAAAGTGGAATGCTGATTGAAGTAGACTTGAGACCAAGACATATTGTAAGAGCTTGGCATCTGCTAAGAAAAGTCAGATTTGGAAAAAGTTGTATAAGAAATTTCTCAGGTGGTAGAGTTAAAAGGAAAAAAATTGTTTTATAAGATGTCAAGTAACTGGATATTTAATGTTCTATTATAAATATAACAGTATTTAGAAAAGGTTTCTAAAAAATAAAAATAACAAAAAACAAACAAAAAATTGTTACATTAAAACTACTTATATAAATATTTTATAATTCTTTTTTCTTTCTTATAGTAATCATAATAACAATATCAGCATAATTGATCAACTAAAATCTTCTCTATTGATTCCAGTAGAAAACAGGACTTTGATCAAAGATGAAATTCGACAGATTATTCTCTTTGATTACATACTTCAAAGCTTGCATATTATCCAAATTTTTTTTCTCCTTAGCTATTTTTAAAAAAACATGGCTCAGTCTTCTCCGTTCAAAATCAGCCTCAAACAAAAATCTGTAAAAGGGATAATGGTAGCAAAATAAATCCTTTGTTGCTGTGAACTCAAAGTTTAGCTTTGCATCTATGATTTTGTAATCCTTACTCAATAAACTCAATAATTTAATGTCACATTTATCAAAGGACTCCGTTGAGTTGAGATTCTCTAAATACTCCTTTATGTTAGATCTTGTAGGTTGCAACTTTATGTGTGGTGGGATTATATTTATGTTCATGTACTCTAATTTTAGATATAAATTACGGGCCAATCTAGGTTTGTTCTTTATTATAGCTTCAATATCTATCTTCTCCAAAAGGGAAACTTGTGGTATATCCTTTTTGGTTATTTTTTTACAACTTTCAATAATTTCAAGACTTAGGGCGTCTTGTTCATTTATCGTGTCTTCATTAAAGTAGTTTTTATAAGGTCTTTTTAATTGATTTATGTCCTTCCAATAAGCACAGTTTATTGTTCCATCTAGTCTTATGTTATGGTTCTTGCTAGTGTAATCACTCTCATCATCTTCATTTTCAGTCTTCATGTTCCCATATAAGTCAGTAATAGTATAATCAACGCCGTTTTTAATCAGCGAAGAGTGTTTACTATAAGTTGCTAATTCATCTAGCTGTGATAAAGTATCTAATGAATTGCTAAATGCCTTCAAATCATAATGTTCTGAAGAATTATTATCCGCTTCAGCATTCTTCTGTTTTCCAGTCTCCTTCTCTTTAACTTCAACCTCCATGTCCATTTGCAACTGCATTAATGTTTGTCTTATATCTCTATTAACATTATAGAACTTGTCGTTTTCAGACAATTTCAAACCTAAGGTTTTATTCAAATATGGCACTGTATTTAATGGACGATCAAAGAAAAAATTAGTTTGTTGATGATCAGTTATTTTCACTAATTGTTCAGGTATGAAATCAATATGATTGCAAGTTAGTATTATAGGTTTCTTTGTAATTTGCAATAGTCTCATAACCATGGGGAAAAAGTTTTTATCTGATGAAAAGATGTTGTCAACCTCATCAAATAATAAAACACCACCTCCTAATAATCTTGGTTGGTCGTTTGGTTTGGTATTTTTGACTTCAGATGAACTGTTTTTATAGTTAAACAATGTATTGGTTTTATTTTCCCTTGTATTATTCTGAAGAAATTTATTTGTACAAGCCTCATAACATGTCTCGTAGACACTCTTTCTACTTCTCTCCATGTTAGCATTAATTTCCAAAATATTGTTGACTGAAAGCAAAGTTTCAGATGTTTTTGAACTAGTTTTTTCACTTTTGTTTTTATGTTCTTTTAAAAAGTCGCTGTCAATCTCTTTTAGAGATAAGGATATTATCAAGTCCTTCCCAACACCAGGTCCGTATAATATAAATAGTGGAATGTAATCAGTTTCATTCAAGTTTTTTGTTTCACTGTAGTCGTCCTCCACTACAAAGTTTCTCTCATTAATCATGTCTCCATTGCTTTCATCAAATACATCAGCTTGATATTTAAGAATGCTTTTCCAGTTATTTTGTAGAAGGGATCTGCTTCTTTGTTCTTTTGAATTATTCAGTATCTCAAATGATTTCTTCAATTGATACTTAAAAGTTTGAATTGTTTCCAATGGCATCAATACAGCCATTTCATCAAGTGTTTTTGGCTTAAAATAATCACTCCACAGTGTGTTGTATATTGTATTAATACAATTTTGATTCCGTGCTTTATTGAGATCGTAGTACATATCCTTCATGTACTTTGTAGGCAATTTGAATTTTTTAACCGGTTCTCTTTTTTTAAAACTCTTAAATTCATCTCTGTGTTGCATATAATTAAATTTACTATTTCTCCACTCAGTTGAACAAAGTTGGCGTTTCTTAAGTCTGTGAAATAAATTGCTTTTATCAATTTTATATTTTCTTGGATCAAACAGTTTGGTAAATACATATGGTATTTCTGGGACAATTGCTGGTTCACCCAGGGACTTCTTCAAAGACCATCTATGAAATCTGTTCAGTTTGTTTTGTTGAAAGAAATCATTGACACTGTTCTTTTTATCACTGCCTACGATTCCAGTAGTTTTTGATGACATAGCTAAAAGAATTTCACTTTTAGATAAATTCTTAGAGGTTTCTTTGTATGTGGCTTTTGTAATGCTAGTACATGAAGTGCTTTCATGTTCATCCGGTGTTCTCACTTCGTCTTCAGTTAGACTTGAACTGATAATGCCATTGATTAAAGTATCATTTTTTTTTATAGATTTTACAGAACTTTGGTTTTTTCCACTTAACAATGACTTTAAGTCAACTCTAGAATTACTCTCACTTGATGTTTTTAGATTTTTTGAATTCTTTATAGTCCTTGGTAATTTGATATCTTTTGAACTTGAACTTTTTAGAATTTTTTTATCTTTTGATACTGAGATGCTGCTTTGTGGTGTTCTCAGTGATCGTGCAGGCTCTGTTTTGGCTCTTTGTGAGACTTTTAAATTTCCGGATAATATATCTTTTAAAGATGATTTCTTTTTGTTATTATATAAACTGTCACATTTAGAGCTTATGTTTGGATCTATTTCAGTGGTGGCGTCGGGTGATCGGGTTTCCTTTAAAATTACCAACGAATCGTCATCTTCATCATCATCTATTGCAATATCACTACTGTTACCTCTAACTTCAGTTGCAGCTCTAACATCTCTATCAATGAGACATTCATTTTTGATTTCATCGTCAATATATTCAATATCACTCATATCAAATATGTTTATCTCATCAGAGACATTTTGTGCACTCATCTGTTGATATAGTTTTTGATACTGGCTCCTTTCTTGATGAATAAAAAAAAAACAATTAGCACTGACTCGGTATACTGTTAATATTAAAAGAGATAGTGTTTGTCAGTGTAGCAACTACCTCAGAAAAGTAAAAGTAGAAACAAAAGATGAATGCTCTTAGTTGTGAAGCTGGTTTTTATTTTTAGTCTCAATTTAGAAGATATACTTATGACAAAAAGAGACATTCTAGATCCCTTATAAAATTTTATGCGTTACTTATTTCAACGCTTTGTTCATTTTTTAGTTAAATATAAATGCAGTCTCTTCACAAGCGCTCATGAAAAATACTGCAATTTAAGTATTATCTTTTTAAAATAAAAACTAGACTACCAAAGTCACGTGCAAGTAACAATAACAATTTGATAGTAAATATTGCAAACATCAACTCAAGGCAAAATGTTTAACATGGACTATCTAGAAGACACTTTCTAATTTTTTAAAAACAAATGGAAAAAAAAAAATTACAAACTGTATATATAAATCAATAATGTTTAACTTTATTTTTAAAAAGAATTAAATAAATCAGTATCTTTCTTTTAATCTGCTTGCAACGGTTCTTAAGTTACCATAAACCTTACCTGGTGGAGCACCTAAAATCAAGGACATAACAGCCTCTCTGGCCATTTTGATATTGGTGAATCCACCCAAAATATGAATTTTTGAATCAGCAATGACTAATCTAGTTCTGGTGGCATTTTCAATTGAGAATTTGGTTCTACCGTCTTTACCGGCAATTCTACCAATAGCTCTTGATAAATGGTCACCTTGCAATGTTTTGACATCCTTGATTTCAAATGTTTCGATATACAAGTCATCCAATCTTAGTAATGCGATAGAGTCATCAAGATCAAAACCTAAAGTAAAGGCCTTGAGGAAGTCAGCACCCTTTTGCAAAGCATCAGGGTCCTTGGTGAATTTGGCATTAGATTTAAGTTCAACGGTTTTTGTCTTTAAATTCATTCTCACTTGTAACTTTAAATGATCAACTAAAGGTGGGTATATCTTGTTCCATTGCTGTTTCAATGGTGAAAGTCTGTGTGGAGGAACTGGTATCTTTCTTATTTCTGATTTGGTGTTTGTGCTAGCAGAGTTTGCTTGCTTTGTAAATATAGGTTTTCCGTTAACATCTAAAATGGTTTTATTAGATACATTTTTATTTTCTCCCTCTTCTACATCCATTTCATCAGTTTCTTTGTTTATGTCAGTATTAAGTAGAACATCTGCGGTCTCTTCTTGTTCAATGTTGATGTCTTTAGGCTCTTCAACCTTTTTTTTGTTTTTTAAAGCAGTAGGGGCAACCATTTTCCGAGTTTTGATAAGTATAAAATTAGGTAAGATCTGTTTCCTAGATAGTACTCCAAGTTAGTTTACTGTATTATATATTTATTATCACAGGTTTTTGACTCAATGTTTTGATTTATTTAGTAAACTTAATGTTAATATTTCATCAAAATTAGATTTTTTAATTAATATCGTGAAGTGATTAATCCATGAGCCTCTTTTAAACTCAAGTTCGATCTTATTGTACAATAAATTTAACAATTATAATTTATTAAATTCTTGGACTATTCATAAAAACAAGTACATTATCTGTATTGGGATTTTTTTTTCTCTCAAAAGTATCAATTTCCTAAAATGGAAATTATTTGCAGAAAGAAGGGTTTTAATATTTTATAATAAAAGTGATCGTCTTATATGACTTCAATTCATTTCTTTTTATAAAACACACTGGTTTCGTTTAACTAATTAATATCGCATTAGTTAGAATAAATAGTTAAAACAGTTTATTATATTGATCTTTCAAACGATTAAGTATAATAATCAATACATTATTAATATAGACAGTATTCATACTGTGAATGGCTACACTCATGTGCAAGAGCTTTCCTCAATGTTAATCTATAAATAAATTTTTTATGAAGCGGATTTAACAATCTGTGTGGCTTAAATAAGAAAAAGAAAAAAAAAGAAACGTTGATTTTTTTAAAGCGGCAACTCAAAAGAATGAAATCCCTATTGCTATAATCGGAGTTTATACTGGCTTCATTTTTTTTTTTGAGATTTTTTTTTTTCGTACGTACATTGAAAGAGTCAGCGCTGAAGTCTTACAATAAAATACACTATACTGAATGTTAATAAAATGAGACATGCAGTTTTAAGAACATATTAAAAGTAACATTAAACTCATGATACTTTATTTTAATAGATAACTAATAATCAATGTATTCTAAACAAGGCGTAAAAAAATATAAGTTTTTGGAAATAATTATTACAACTAAAATTGAAAATAAAAATAACCAATAACAACTACTGTAAATACATAAAGAGCAATACCCTTTAATCCATAATTAAAAAATGTCATATCTAATACGATCAAATAAACGATCGTTAGTGTTCAAAACGGGAACACCCCTTTCTTGTCTGGGTACTAGATATCTATACAGACCCATGTCTACTCTAAATAAACAAATACTACTCAAACAAAAGCAAGCCACTAAATTGAATCATGTAAATACAACCTTCAACTTCACTTCTCTATTCAAAAGAGGCTACTCCACAAAAGCAGCAGAATATAATAAACCTAGTAAATTTAAAAAACTTATAATACTCAATATTGTGCTATTTCTATCTGGAATATCATTAATTTTATTCAACAGCACACTAGTTTTACAATCGATTTTGAAAATCAACAGTTTGATCAACACTAATGAGATAGGGTGTAATTCTTCATTGATTAATGATATAGTGAATAGATATTTTTTAACATCTTCCAAACATACATTCAAGATGAAAAACGAGAAAGATAATATAAAACTCGATTGGAAAAACGGATATATAACTTTAAACAATTGTGACTTGATACTTGATGAAGACGATAAGTTTAAAATCAAAACCCTTAAGTTCAATGTAGACATTTATAAATACTTGAAGTATTACTACTTGAGCACTTATACAGAAAAGGAACTCACATGCTCCAATAACACAATCATCAATTACTTGGAAATGAATGGTGTCTCAGGGAAGATAGACTCTGAAGAACTGCTTAAAAACGATTTTGATTTGAGTGGTGATATAAAGATAAAAGATTGCAAGTTGATTTTGAACAAGGTTGATATATTAAAGATATTCCAGCTCGACACTCATAGAATATCCAGTGAGAATTTTCTGTTGGATTTGATGAAGTCGAATATCATTTCAGGTGAGTATAATGACTCTCTTTTCAATGTTGTGGAAAAACAGCCACACTTGGTAAACGGAAAGATAATACAGTTGAAAAACGATTTAAGCAATTCATGGGAGAAAATCACTAGACTTCAATTGAACAAGATCAATGTGAATAGACTGAGCAATCAGACCTTTGATTGGATCTACGATGGCGATATTGAGTTTGTGGCAGATTTGATGATACCGGTGATCAACAAGTCGCAAAACAGTTTAAGTAATAATACTAATAACAACAATTCCTATTTGGTAATGGATCTCTCCATGAAGCTTTATAATCCTAGATGTCGCTTGACTAAAGGGAGCAGCAACAATAATTATGAGGGGATTTCAGAGAATGAGTTAAAACTGATTGTAGAAACACTCAACAAACACTTACCCAAGGAATTACGAGAAAAGAGGAATTTATTTTCAAAGTTGCATATATACAATGAGACCGTGACTGATAATTTAGACATGAATGGATATTATGACGATGATTTTAAGAAAGAAAATATGATGTCTGTAAAGGATTTTAACGACATACATAATTCAAACATCAACGACAATAACAATAATAATAATGACATAAACAAAAACATCAAACATATAAACACTACAAACATAAACCTGAGCAGTTCAGTCCACACGACAGACTACATAGTCCCGTTAAATTGCAAGCTTTTGATTGATGCGAGTGATTTCCAATTGGAAAAGGTCTGCAAAAGGGTAAGGGAGGAGTTTTACGGAGAGTTGAACAGACTGGCACAGAGGGAGGAGATCGTCACTGTGAAGAACAATAGGAAAATGGAAGGGATCATGCTGGGATTGCTGGCGCAGATTATGATCTTAGGACTAGGAACATTTAACTGATTATATATATATATATATAGATATATAAGAAAAATAAAAGAAGTCAATTGTAAAACAAATATAGTTAATTTATATAATATATTTTTGTAGTTGCTTATATAGATATATATACACATATATATAATATTTTTTTAAAATTGCATTAACACAAGAAAAAAAGAGATAAATCTAATTATTTCAATCTTGGATCATTCAACTTCAAAACTTCATGAACTGGACCTAATAATCTCATGAATTCACTTTTACCTAAGTAAACAAGCTTACAACCATCTTCTGAGGATGCTACAACAGTGGCAGCCCTTGGAGAGTCATCAAGTAGAGCCAATTCACCAAAGTAATCATTCTTGGAAAGCACTTTGACAGGCTTATCATCTTTAACAACCACACACTCACCCTTTTCAATGATGTAAAAGTTTTCACCAACTTCGCCTTGCTTGATAATAGCGGAACCTTTAGGAACAGTTTGGATTTTCAAAACATCAATCAACTTATTTCTTTCAAAATCACTTAAATTAGATAAGATAGGCAAGTTTTTCAAAAACTTTTCAAATAAGGTTCTTTGAGAGTAGCTGTTGTTCAATAGAATTTTTTTGAATGTGATTCTATCAAGCAAGTACATTTTACAAGCAGTCTTAGAACGAACAGTAGCTTGTCTAGGAGAGTTATACATCAAAGCCAATTCACCAAAAGTGGCACCTCTGCTAGCCTCACCTAATTTTTTACCCCCTTTCAAAAACTCAACAGTACCTTGTTCTATTATATAGAAATATTCACCATTATCATCCCCTTCAACAATTATATCTTCACCAGAGGCAAATTCTTGGTATTTAAGGTTTCTAATGATTGTTTTTTTACTACTTAATTCCAAATTTTTGAATAGGAAGTTAGATTCTAAGCATTTGATCAATGATTGAGATTCATGGTCAGATAGAGCATTGTTGTTATTGCTATCATCACCACTACCACCTTCTTGGGTTATTTTCAATAATTCATCATGATCGCCATCTTGAGTATCAGGAGAGATGATTTCAGCAGAAATGGATGTTCTTCTGTTGACATTGAAATCAGGTGGGTGAATGTTATCTAAAACTGTACCATCACCTGAGGTACTATCAGTTCTCAAGGTGTTGCTCTTGTTGGAAGGATCTATATCTTCTTCAGCCTTACTGCTACGGTTACCACCAATAGAGAAGTTTGTTTTAAAGACACTGGCTAATCTATCTCTAGCAGGAGGGGTTGGGTTGTTGTTTAAGGGAGTTTGAGGTTTTTGTGATTGAGAAAAGAATGGGCTGTTAGATTTAAAAACACTGTTACTACTATTATTATTATTATTATTACTACTCTTTGATATAGGATCATTAAATGATTCATTAACAATAAGAGAAGAAGAAGAGTTGTTATTATTAGTAGTAGTATTAGTAGTAGTAGTAGTAGTGTTGTTAAAAGAAGTAAAATTGTTGTTAACTAAATGTAATAGTTTGTCATTGAAGTACTTATAACTTTGAATTATAAAAAGTTGGTCATTATTGGTTATATGTGAGTTACTGCCAATTAAGTCTATATATTTTTGAAATTCAGACATGGGACTTTTAGTTTTGATTCTTTTTATCAACTTGTTTAAGTTATTATTTTCTTTTTGTTGTTGTTATTAGTTTTTTTCTTTTCTTTTATATATATTAACTTTTAATGGTTATTTATTTATCTAATTTATTTTATATATACTAATATAAAGTAGTGTTTAAAAGTTGTTTGATTGAATATACTTTTATATGTATATAAATCTTATCAGTTGTATAAAGATAAAGAGTAATATTTTTATATGTATATATATATAATCTATTGGTTTATTTTTATTGTAGTCTTTATTGTTTTTTATTCTATTAATATAATTGTATATATATAAGTATATATATATAACACTCTATTATAATAGTATAATTAATATATTGCCACTGTATCTTTTATCTCACTCTCTATATATGTATTTAAAGTGTGTGTATTGTAATCAATAAATATAATCAATAATTAATAAGATTATTTATTAATATAATATTACAAGTGTGTATAATATTATAAGTGTATAGTGTATAAAAAATTTTCTCTCTTTCTATCTCTCTATCTTTAAACATACATATAATACATTATTTTTATCTATCTATATTTAATAATATTGTTATAATATAAAATAGTATTAAACCTGTACTCTCCCTTATTATTTTATTAATATTATAATATTATATTTCTCACATGATTATTATACATTATATATATATATTATATATTATATATTATTAATAATAATATCAATATATGTCACATGTGTTTAATAGTTAATATAATATAATAATAATATGAAAATATAACAAGTCACGTTACTATATATTTATAACATAATATTATATTATATTAACTATTAAATCACGTGTATACATCTACTACTACTACTACTACAATATTAATATACTATTTAAATATATAATATATATGAAAGTATATAGTATCATCAATTTTTATATTTAAATAATATACTTATATACATAATACATAGAATAAAATAAAGAAAATAACATTAAACCAATGTATATAGTATATTATTTAAATTGTTTATATATATAAATGAAACTATTAGCTTTAGAAAAGTTACTTGAAAAGAATACTGAACTATTATTACAAACATCTAATAATACTACTACTAATAAATCATCTCATAATGGTAATAACACACATGAACATCTTGCTATATATTGTATTAGTTTAAATAAAGTTTATAATCTACTAGCTGTAGGTACTATAGATGGATGTATTAAAATCTATAATATGAATATCAACAAACGAGTTAGTAACTTAGACTCTCACAATGGTACAGTCACTTGTTTAAAATGGTCTTCATGTGGAAATTTTTTAATATCTGGATCTGATGATAAATGTATAATAATTTGGAATTTATTAAACAATAAAACTAAAAATAATAATAATACTTTTTTACATCTTCAATTAATTAAAAGATTAATAGGTCATGAATCTGATGTTCAAAATATCTCTTTAAACCCAAACAACAACTTGCTCATGTCTTGTGGTTTAGATTGTAGAATTATCATTTGGAATTTCAATACCCAATCAATGCAATTCAATAAGTTATTAGAATTAGATAAATTACACCACAATTTTATAAAAGCAGCTGAGTTTGACCCTACGGGGAAATATTTTGCTACAGTATCTGATGATAAAATATTAAACATTTATAAATATAGTTTTAATCTAGTTAATAACAAGTTTAAATTCAACCTTGAAGCATCAATCTCAGAACCCTTTTTAGACAGTAAAACTTTTAAAGTTACTTATTTCAGCAAAATAAGCTGGTCTCCCAATGGTCAATTTTTAATAGTTCCCAATGGTAGAACTGGTGTTTTGGAAAACTGCTGTATTTTAATAGACAGATTAAACCACTGGGATTACTCTATCAAACTTATAGGTAACGCCCTTCCTATTGAAGTCTGTAAATTCAACCCTTTGATTTTTATAAATGAAAACGAATATAAAGAAAACTATATAGAGAAAAACACATTAAACAAAATCACTAATGAACATCTTTTAATAGCCACAGGTGGACAAGAGAAATGTCTAGTGTTGTGGTCTACTACCAAGGCTGTACCTTTGATAATTTTAAAAAACCTCTTTAAAAAACAGATCTCTGATTTAGATTGGGATAAGTCAGGTCTCAGATTATACATATCATCCTTTGATGGTTCTATAAAGATATTACAGTTTGAAAACAAATTAGAAATCGAAGAGTTTTTAAACATAACATCCAATTTCCCAGAGACCTTGAGGGTGAAAGCAGTAGATCCTAAATTCAACATTAAATTCTTACAAAAATACGGGAACATTACTAATGAAAAATCAGTTATAGATCGTGGAAATCAAATTGTTGAATCTATTGAGGATCTTGAACTTCTTAAAAGGGCTAATGATTTATTGCCTAAAAAATTCAAAAAAAAAAATACAGTCACTGAATTTCAAACATCTAATAATAATAACAACTACAACAAAGATAATAACAATAATACATTACCACTATCTGAATCAAACACTAATGTAATATCAAATAATCAAAGTAATGACAAAGCACAAGAACCTGTTGTTAATGTTCTTGTTGTTAAGAGAAGAAGTGATGAGAGAAATGCTGACGGAAGCATAAAAAAAAGAAGAGTAGTTTTGCAAACTCAACAACCTAAAACTTTGGAGACTGAATCTCCTACTACTACTAGTAATACTACCACTAGTAATAATAACAATAATGATAAAAACTCATTAACTTCAAAGACTCCTTCTCAAAGGGACATCAATGTTTTAAGAAAAAAACCAGAAGAGGTTGTATTCAATATACCGCACTTATCCTCATCATTTGTAAAACTTCCACGTCTAGGGTTTCAAACATTAGTTCATGGTTTAAAGAAACACAATAATTCTGAGAGAAGTGAAACTTTGAATACATTTGAAGATGAATTAGTTGAAAGGCAAAGCATATTTAACATTAACCCAAATGAACTATGCAACATCTCAACCAAGATAGGTCTCAACAGCACCATTATAAGCACTGTGCTTCCGGATGTTGATGTTTATGGAGAGACTTCCAATGTATCTGATCATGTTGTAGAGATAAGAAACAATAAAGAGAGAAAATTGATATATGACAAGCATGCATTAGATTTTACTGAAAATGATTTTCACTCAAACTTAACAAAAATGACATGCTTTCTTAACGGAAATGTTAAATGGGAGTATTTTTGCAAAGAAAACATCACACAAATACTAATCATATCTAACCCCAACAAAGGGAAAATACCTGAACAACAAAATAATTTCTTGAATGAAAAAAGTGTAACCACTGATAATTATATGGATAAAAACAACATCAGTCAAATGTTAGTGGTGTGTTTTGATGATTACCAACTTTGTGTTTTATCCTTAGATTCAGGCATTCCAGTCGTCAACAAGATCTACTTTTCCGATAGAATTTTAAATATTCAAAAACTAATAACTACTAGTAGTAATAACAATAGTAATAATAATGAAGAAAAAGAAAACAAGGACGGTTCCACTTCATGTCATTTTTTTTCAGATATAGAGAATGCAATCTTGATATTGGGTGAAAACGGATCATTAACCGTCATGACATCAACAAAAGTTTATTTAAAAGAAATATCAATCACGCATTTGTTATATGACGATATAGATCTCAGTGACGAGAAACAGAGTAAGAAAATCCAAGTCTTTAAAAAAATCGTGGATGTTTATCTGGACGAAAACAAGAGATTAAAATTAGAACTGATCAACTTCAAACTCCTCTATGAACAACAAATGTCACAGTATATAGAAAGACACAACGGAAATGCCTACAAGGCCCGATACTTTAGATTTGACGAGTTGGACATTTTAAAACATATGAGAAAAACTGGCTATCAAATCAATTCAAACGCCGATGATTCATTATTGTTGAAAAGGGAGGAATACGTTTACTCTACAGATATGGGATGTTGGCTGTCGACATGATCCTGAGTGTATTATTACTATTACTATTATATCCTGACTTTGCTTATATTGAATAACTTAATACCGTTTGTTTTTTATAATTTTTTTATTATTTGTCTTTATCTCCATCAACATATTCAAATTTATTACTTTAATCTAATCTAAAGTCTCTTTTAGGGACATTTTCTTTTCATTACTATTGCTTTATTCTTGTTATCCTTTATGATGTCCCATTTTTTTCTTATTAATTAATAAAAAATGATTGTTTATATTAAGATAAATATCCTTAAAACATATACATAATTGATTAAATATAATAATAAAAATATAAACAATATAGTCACATGACTTTATCGAACTAATAATAATAATAACTTTATATTTGTTTTACCGGGCCGTTGCTTATATCTCGCCGGTATCGGAAGGCTAATGTTTCTAATTTTTTTTTATTAATAATAATTTTTTTTTCACTCTCCGTTACAATAATAAGCTACATGCAATCAATGCCTTCTTCAACATTTATAAAATAAAAAAAAATTATTCATTCTGTTTGTAAAATAAAAAAAACAACATGTTATATTTTTTTTAATAATAATAATAATAATA
>JAJMDK010000055.1:0-50874 GCA_030573515.1 Hanseniaspora jakobsenii
ATCAAAATTATATGCATTGTTTTTTTGCTTAAAAAATGTATTGAGTGGTTTATTAAGTGTTAGGAGATTGACATAGTCACAAGCATCTATAATAGGAAATATTTTATTCACCCATATTTCCAATGGAAGCCTTTCAAGAGAAGCCATCAATCATGGATGGGTGTACCAAATACATTTTAAACAGTGTAAAGAAAGAGAGAGAGTTTTTTTTTAAAGTTGTCATTTATTTATACATAAAAAAGCCTATCATATAATCACATATGTATTTTATTGTATAGTGCATAAGTATGTAACATGTAAGAAGGAATGATAGAAAAGTATTGTTTAATAAGACTAATTTTTTTTCTACTTTCTCCAGGACAGATTATGATTAAAAATACAAAACCAGAAAATTAAAAAAGAAGAAAAAAAAAATAAAAATAGAATTAAAAATATACACGTGCCACACAGATATTGACACATTTTAAATTAATAATACAAGAATACACCAAAACAAACATAAAAAAAACAAAAAAATAAAGGGAGCAAACAAGCAATGTTTTACTTTTCTAAGGTCATATGCACAAATAAATCTCATAGTTTTTTATTGTTTTTTATTGTTTTTTTTTTTTTTTTAAATAACTTATTAAACACAAGGGATATATATATATAGTGATGCATATATAGCAAAAGAAAGAGAGAAGCTATTGTGAAGCCAAGAGGGCTTTCATGGCCTCATCGTTGTGGGCTATTCTCTTCAACTCTCCACTGCGAACAAGCTCGTCCAAACGAGCATATCCTAACGCTGTGTTCACATTAATTAGCTTATCTTGAACCCAGCCGACACCCTTCTTCTTACCATCACTGTATCTCAAACTTTCCAATTGATCAATCAGATCCTTTTCTGGAATTCCGTCATTAATGCCTCGAATAATGTATTCGTAAATTACTTTTCTTCTTGAATATGTCTTTTTTGTCTTTTTATCAAGCCAGCTAGTCCCATACTTTTGGTCCAACTCTAAAAACGGCGGCTTTTCATACGTTCCGTACCTATACTCCTGCCATACCTGAGCAATATTTGTTGGTGCTTTGTCAATGGCGTATTTTACATTAGGCATGCTTTGTGAATTATCGTTTAAGTTTGTGGTTTTCACCTTTGATTGCTTAAGTCTCCCAGAATCGTCTAGCAAATCAGTCACATCTGGTGTTTGTGATAAAACATGCAAAGCCACTCTAGAGTCTGAGGATTCATGACTTGAGGAGTCCAAGTTTTTAATATCATCAGCATTCCTTTCCTTGTTGTTTTTTGAAGGTTTACTTACTTTTCCGCTGTCTTTGCTCTTTGGAGGTCTTCCTCTACGTTTCACAGATGTAAACCTTTTTATTGTATCTGAGCTGCTCTCTGAATCATCTCTTACTTGTTGAAGTCTGTCCAGCTGATCACTCACCAGGCTATCTTTGTACCCAGCATCTCCCAGTTGCAGCCCAATGGCATTTGAACTGCCGTAGTTGGGTTTGTTCATCTTTTGAAGTTGATGATACATTTGAAGTTGTTTATCATCAAAGCTTGTTCTAGCTGAAGAAAAGGAATCTAGAGATCCTGTTAGAGTACCCCTAGGTGAGAGCATTGAGGCACCGCTAATGCTTCCGTTTATAGGCATTGCTGGCATCATAATACTTTGTTTGTTGATATCCTTGTAAACACCATCACTACCGGTGATGTTGTTATCTATTACAAGGCCATTACTGATAACGTTGCTACTGCTTTGACTATTATTATTATTACTATTGCTAACGTTATTATTGCTGATATTATTGGTGTTGTATCTTGCATTGCCAAACATGGATTGTTGCGATTGCTGACGACTGGATAAATGCCCATTTTTTGATTGTTTCCCATTATACTGAAAGCCATTATGATTGGGGTTTTTAGAAAGATAAGATTGTAATGGAACTGAGAGACCTAAGCTACTGTTTCTCTTTTTGTTAAAGTTAGTATCTAGTAAAGGAAGAGCGGAAAAGAAAGATGTTCCCGTTAGAGAATTGAAGTTGGTTGAAGGCTCTAAAATGTTACTAATGCTATTTTTATCACGTCTACCACCATCAATACTGAGCTCTTGTCCGGAGTACTCAAGTTTATTTAATTTGGTGGCACTGCTGGCTGTACTGTTAGATTTGGATTTATTTCTTTTGGTGACAATTTTTTTTGGGTCAAGCTTAAATAGCTTCGGTTCTTGGGTGATTGGGTTTCTCACAGTTGTAGTTACAGGAAGAATCAGCTCATCAGGTGTTATTTTATTATCCTTGTTATCAAGTGAAGATTCATTAAGAGAGGAGTTTTGGTTATGCGTTTTAGTAACAAACTCACAAAGTTTATTGACTGTTCTCTCAAGGGATGATACTCTGTTTGCAATATCATCAATCTTAGAGTTTTCCGTAAAATTTTTGTCGTTATCCTCCAGAGTTATATTAGATTTTGGTGATTGGGTGATTGATTTTCGTTTATATTGGTCATGAGAGGTATAGTTGTAGCCGTTGTTGTTTGTAAGATATCCTGCTAGATTTGGTTTATTAGACCTTATTTCATTGTTGTTACTGTTATTGTTGGTGTTACCATTACTATCAGAGAGAGGAGATTGGTTCATAAGATTAGCTTGATTTAAATTTCTTGAGTTTAAAACAAAATTATTCAATCCTAAACCGGTTGGAGGTTCACTCATAGATGATATTTTTTTTATTGAAGTGGGTTGGTGATCACTTGATAATGTATATTGTGATAGTTTTTCTGATTGGTCTGGAGTAAAATTATCTCTAGTAATGTTTAGCATATTATATACTTAAATTAAATTTGTTTTTAAGTATTGTTTGTTTAATTTTTATTTGGTATTATCAAGAAAGAATTTGTGTATGTATGTGTGTTATTATCATTATAGTTCTTAAAGCTACTTTATTAAGTAAAAAATAGTATCTGATAAACACATACAGTATTACATTATATTTACAAGAAAAACAAAATTCAACAAATAAAGTAAAATGATAGTAATAGGAAGTAAAATTAAAAAAAAAAAAATATATATACATGTAAAAATTTTTTTTTTCTTAGTAGTAATATTCAATGATAATTATGACACACACACTCTTTCTTTCTATTTAACTATAGCTATTAATAGTGATAATTCGACATATAGTTATAACAATATCAGTGATAGTTACATCACTAATGGTAATGTTAATAAAATTAGTAGTAATTAGGTGTTTATATATATATAGCACTGTAGAGCAGTATTATGATAACGTTATGTACATAACTTTGTAGTACTAACTAACTCACCCTTAAAAAAAAAATATATTAAAAATGCATAATTTCTAGTTTATCTAATTAGGTAATAATAATTATCCTTTAATATCAGTATATTCGTTATATCCGAAATGATCACATGATAACATTTAGTTTATACTGATTGATATAAACACACACACTTACAGACATAGATATATTATATGTAATATTAAGAAGAATAATGATAATTAACCTATAACATTAACAACAATACAGTTTATTATTAATATAGTATTATTAAAGATACCAAAGATAACAGTTATAATAAACATGAAAAAAATGGCAACGATATTAGAGGCTATTATTAACAACAATTCTACTATCAAACTAACATCACCATTCATTCAATCCAACTTAACAGCAGATGATTTAACTAAAGACTTGGGTAAGGACATTCTATCTACATTAGATAATAATCAAAAAACATATTCCTTGTTTCATGATCCTAGAATTGTTTCAAAGGGTGCACATTTTAGTTATTGTTTACCAGAGTATAACCAAGAAACTGAGAAGATAACTCTTTTAGCTAACAGAAGTGCTCTTGCTGATGACTTTGGTAATCTGGATATATCCGATAAACCAACTCTTGAGTTTTTACAAGGGGATGTTTTGAAGGAGAACAATAGTGAATTCACTGAAGCTTGGGATCTACTGTATAAGCAAAAAGGCTATTTACCTTACTCACAAGCTTATGCAGGGTTTCAATTCGGCAAGTTTTCCGGACAACTTGGTGATGGTAGAGTGGTTAATCTATTGGACATCAATGGTTTATCAATTCAAACAAAAGGTGCAGGACTTACTCCATACTCCAGATTTGCAGACGGCAAGGCTACTCTGAAGGCTTCAATAAGGGAGTTTATCATATCTGAGAGTTTACATGCAATTGGAATCCCAACCACCAGAGCTTTATTGTTAACACACTGTCCTGATGTCATGGCTCAAAGGGGACTTAAATGGAACAAGACTGCAATTGTCACCAGATACGCGCCATCTTGGATTCGTTTGGGAAACTTTGACCTTCACAGATGGCGTCAGAGCTTGGACGGAATCATTGAATTGTCTGATTACTGCATTGATAACGTTTTTTCAAAACTCTCTGCAAAAAGGAAGTATATTCCATTACAGAATCTTATTGACGTAAAAGAAAAAACAGAAAACATTAATGATAATGATAAATATGATTTATTTAATTCTACAAAATATGATTTGTTTTTAAGAGATGTGGTTATAGCCAATGCTTCAAATGTAGCCAAATGGCAAGCTTATGGCTTTGCCAATGGCGTACTCAACACAGACAACACTTCAATAATTGGTCTTTCTATGGACTATGGTCCATTTGGATTTGCTGATGTTTATGATGAAAATTGGACTCCTAATGAAGACGACTCCACTCTGAGATACTCCCTAGGAAACCAACCAAAGGTCATTTGGTGGAACCTGGTAAGATTTGGAGAATCCCTTACAATGCTAATAGGATCAGGTTCAAAGTACCTAGACATGATCAAGAGTGATTCTAGCAAAATTGATGACGAAATTGCACAGTTCATGACAGACAGAACTATAAAGATTATGGAATGCTGTGAAAAGGAATACGAATTTTATTATAAATGGAACTATACTAAATTAATGCTTCAAAGGATAGGACTATGCCCAATCAAAATGGGCTTGGATAAGGATGTTACAAGTATGAGCATAGAGGAGTTTAGAGCTTTTGAAAAACGATTACTGGAACTTGAGGCAGATTTAATACAACCACTACTTAAAGTTCTTAATGAGACCAGAGTAGACTACAACAGCTTTTTTAAGGACTTTCAAGACGTTGCTATTTACGACTTTAAATCTCCATCAAAGAATTTCAATCCTAAATTAAAACCTGTGTTTGAACATTTCCATGAAAGTTTAATAAATTTTGAAAATAAGAAAACTAAAGAAAAGATTGAATTATTGTTTGATAGCGACAAAGTAGACACAGAAAGCTCCCTCTATAAGAATATGGACCAATTCACTAAGAGTTATAATCAAATTTGGAATTCCATAAATGAAGGCAACACAGATATTAAACAAGAAAAACAGAGAGTCTCTTATCATAAAAATCCACAATTTATTCCTCGCCATAATCACTTCAACGAGGTATATAGAGCCCTGGACACTGATATCAAAGATATCAAACCTCTAGAAAAGCTCTATGCCATGTCAAGTAACCCTTACGACAAAACCAAATGGGAAAGTGACTTACTTCCTGAGCTTCAACAAAAATGGTGTGATCCTGAACAGGTGAAAAAGGAAGCTAATTCCTTTTTACAGTGTGGATGTTCAAGTTAATCTTCAAGGAACTTTTATATCATCAGGTTTTTCACAAAATCGTGGGAGGTTCCACTATTGATTCAAATTGTTCAGTTTTATTGTTTACAATTATCTTATTACTGGAATTACTTGAATATACTAATAACAATCATGAAGAGCAAAGTCATTATTAAAAATTTCAAATTGTCGCTATAAGATTTCAATTGAATTTTGCACATACTAAATCATAAACTATACGTAAAATTTATTTAAAGACATTTATTATCTATTGTTCTCTAATCCATCACTGTACCCAACCCCCTTTTTTAAGTAAGTATCTTTTATGTCAATGAAAACGTACCGATATTTAGTTGTAACAAAATTTACCCTTTTATTTTTTATTTTTTCAAATTCATTTTTAAGGAACAGAAAAAATACCACTCTTCGAACATTTATTATACTTTTTGATCCTTTAGAAAATCTTTCACGACCTAATAACACAGAAAAAAAACCCTAAAATAAAAAGGGTAATCTCGCGATGAGATAGGAAAAACATCTGGCGTTAAGGAGAGAAACATAATGGAAGAACATAAAAAAATACAGAAACAAGGGGAGCTGTACATATAGAAAACAATGAAAATTATAAAAAACATTAGCCTAAAAGAAAAACATTAACAAATAATAAGAATATGCGTTATTTAAATTAAAGTTAAAGTGTCAAATGCAATGTATATACAATAAAAGAACATGAAGAGCGTTAGGGGAGGTCTCCATGTCCCTTAATTTTGGCACATCAGATTTCATATTTGAATTGTATTTAAAGAACGATAAAGATTGAATTTTAAAAACTTAATCAATTTACTCATCTTTAAAATATGACAAATATTAACTTTTATAATTGCCTCTTATCGTATGATGCAGTTTTTATCTTAAAGATTATATACTAAAATTATAAAGCTTATCGTGCTATAACATTATCGATGTATTTATAGATTTAATTTAGACATTTATTAATTTAGGTTTAACTTTAATTGTTCAATAAAACACTAATTAAACCATAATAACATAGTTATTACAAATATATTACTACAAATCGAATTCATTTTCTATAAATTTCACATACTCAAAAGATGATTAACATGCAAGCTTTTTCCAAGGTTTTCTCTTTACAATCTTGTTACTCCTGCAGTGACAGCGATATTGAGGAGGAACCAGTCATTCCAACAATTGTGTATACTAAAAGAAAGTTGCAGTTAATACCTCTTTTGAAGTCCTTTTTTGAGAGACAAATAAAAAAGGCTTTTCCAAATTTGTTGGAAGAAGAAGATGATGACGATGACTCCTTCCATGAAAATTCCATTAGAAATGGTTTTTGCGGCTTAAATCATGGCTCTTTTTACTACTGCGCAAAAACCGAAGATCTTAGCGAACACCAAAACATAAATCCTGAGCTTGATACCTTTTCTGACAATATTCATTATCCGGGGATCAAACCTTGTTCTTTTTTTTCAGATCTAAACCCCGAAGATAATGAGGATTTGAAATTCTTTAAAGAAAAAGAAGAAAAAAATAAAAATGAATTATCTTTATACTCCTCACATTGGTGCACTGAAGCAATTGGATCAACATGTGATACTCATCCTACAGTTGAAATTAGATTACTATCAGAATCTTCCTCTGACAATGAACCTGAAGACACATCTCAGTGCAATCTAGAATCAAAAGAACTTACAAATAATCAACATCAATCTTTAAACACGTCTTTAGATGAGACCGAAGATCTTGCAGAGTCTGAAGAAAATTTATCTAAAAATCATCAATCCACACAAGATGAAGATTCTATAAGCGACAGTTCTGATTTGGATGATCTAGTAATATCCAGCTCTTTTTCATCTAGTGACTCTAAGCTAAAGCGAAATCAAATTAATACCTATCACAGTCTAGATTTTTTGCAAAAATATAGATCATTTTCATCAGGTAATATTGATTGCGATGTCCCAAAGCTCTGCAACCCAAAAATACCCGAGGTAGAAGAGGCGCAAAATTTGCCCATAATAGAAAAAGAAGTAAAGATAGAAACAATAGAACCATTGACAGAGAATAAAACTTCTGAAAGCGACAGTGTTTATTGGGAGCAAAATGTAATAGAGGAGCATGTAGATTTTGTTGTACGTGAGAGATTGGAGTCAAGTTTCTATAAATTTATATCACATCATCACGAAACATACTATGAAGCTACAATGTTTGATTTTGGCATTGAAAATCCACCACAATCAAGAGGAACACTTTTAGAAGAATACCCACCACGCCTGAGTGAAATTGAACTAAATGAACTATTTTCGCATCAATCAAAAACCAGTGAAGTAACATTCATATCTGACAGATCATCAAAAGAGCTAAAAACACCGAACTCTATATTAAAAAACCCAGAACCAAAAACAGATCCTCCACCATACGATGAACATTACAACTGGCCTTTAATAAAGACAAACAATAAAAGAACAATAAAGAATGCTATTAATATTGAAATATACTCAGGAAAATCACTGAAGCCAAAGAAACGTACTTCCAAATTAATCAAAATATTCTCTCGATCTACAAAAACAGCCTCAAGCAATAGTTCAGGTAATGAAGGTGATATGGAGTCTGCTGAAAGTGGCAGTTTGCACAAGATACAAGTTAAGGTAAAGTTTAGAGGAGTCAAAAGAAGAAAATTTATGAGTTCGCTGAAAAAAACATTTAAAGGATCTAGCATGCACAACGTGCATATATACAACTAAATAGTCACTTTATATTAATTTTTTTAAAATCACATATGACCTATATTTTTAAAACGTTTGAATTAAGTAGCCACAGCCATTGTTTGCAATGAAAGCTTTAATAAATACGATAATGGCTGTCATTGTTTTGTTACAAAAATCTCTTAATATTATTGTGCATTATGCCTTTGTAAAAGAGCATAAGAAAAAGTTTGAAATCAGCCTTACACACATAAAATTGATTTATATCGACACTTAACAATATCTCAACACGTTTTTTTTTTCATATAAAAACCAAACGACAAAAAGTTGTTACTTTATAAAAGTACCTTAAAAAAAGTGATCTCATGGTAAGTGATAATTTCATTTGTAAACAGGAAATTTTTAAGATGAAATCAACATTTTATTGATACTTGGTGTTGAAGCACCATATCAACAGAAAATTCAATCAGACTGAAATTAAAAGTCATTTGTTGAAATAACATAGATGGAAAAGATAATTCTTTAAATTGAAATGATCTTATAAAGAGAAACACAATACTCATAATACAAATTGAACTTTGTTTATTGTGTGTTTTTTCAAAACTTTATCAAATATACGTATAGAGAGCTTCCATACGTTTTTGGCTTTTGCTTCTATAGTGTATATCAAAAAACGTGGGGAAATGGTAAAAAAAAATAAAAAAAATAAACGGGGTAAAAGGCTAAATTAAAAAAGGGGATTAGCGTACATTAAACAAAAAATGATAATTAATTTGACATTTTAAACGTTGTATGCAGTTAGAGTAGTTTCATTTAATTTGTAAGGGGTAATAAGATTTTATCAAAATAGCATGTATTCTTTGAAAAATTCTTAACTACACCATAATTAGAGCAAAACATAGGTCTAGAATTATTTCCCTGAGTGATGTAAAGCCTCATAACATATATTATTGTGAGCACGTTGTGGATTTAGGAAATAATAAGTGTTGAATTTTTTAAATACCAAAAAGAGCTAATTGTGAGACGTATTTATGTGTATATGATCACTCTTTTGGAGTTTATCTTATGTCCCTTTTTTTAAACTATACTTGTTTTATTAATTACCAACAAAATAACCACTGCCCTTTTTTTATACAGATAACGATACATAAATAATAATAAACCAGCCGTAGAAATATACCAAACGACATGATTTATGAAAACACTAAAACTAAACATATTAAGTTAATCTATTATTAGAAATAAGCTGACACCTGTTTGGTTTTAATGCGCTGAGAACGTATATTTTTATCTTGAACAAACATGAAATAAACTCATGTCTCACGCCAGTCCCTTAATTTTTAAATAAAATCGTTCCCTTGCTTAATGTTAAACACAAATGGATCTCAACAAAAAATTCAGAAGCACACATATATAAAGAGGATTGGCTATTGGTATTTTCAGATAATCTTTTAGTTTTCAAATTCAATTAAGTATAGGGATATATAAAGATACAATAAAAACCATCCAAAGAGTATATAAAAGGTTAACAACATTTTATAAAACACCATAAATTTATTAAACATTCAAAAAAAACAAAAAAATGCCATCCAACATCATTAACAAAATTACAGACAAACTTACCGGAAACGACCATGAACATCATGAAGAACACCAAAACATGAGAACTGAGCACAAGTCTCATGAATCTTCTGGAAGAGGTAACTACGGCCAAAGCGATGATACTGACTTTGACCACTACCAATCCAGCACTGGTAACACTGGTAGAACCAACAGATCTCAAACTCAATCAGGTAGCTATGGTGACCACAAGAGAGGTGCCTTCAATGATGAGTTAGCTATGCAAAATGAAGACAGAAACTACCCAAGTGAACAAACAAACAAGGACTTTACTCAAAACACTCATGGATCAACCATGGGTCAAACAAGACAACCTCAAACTTCTTCTATGAGAGGCCAACAAACTACTTCTCAAATGTCTGATGACTACGGTGACATGTCTCAACCACACTCTTCTCAACAGCAATACGGTGGTAGTGACAGCTACGGTCAACAACAAAGCGGTTCTACCATGTCTGACAAGATGAAGACTGCTGCTAACAATGAATACGTTCAACAAGGAGCTAAAAAAGGAAGTGAATATTTATCCAACAACTTGTAAAGTTAGATAAATTAACGACTTTTTTTTAATTTCAGTAAAATCAAGTGAACGAATGAAATAACTTTTTTATTGAAACAAATTACTGCTACTAATGCTATAGCAGGTTTTAACGACTTATGAAGAAAAATAAATTTTGATGTGGATAGGCTATTAGATATCATTGAACAAATTATCAATGAGTTGTAATAATTTTATATATCAGATTTATAACTATATGAAAAAACAAATAAAACTTCCCAATTTTTTTCAAGGTGAATGAGAAACTATCAAGTTGTGTTATCTAACAAAAGTTTTCTATTGTATTTAAACTACGAATTAAAGTTTTGTCAGTGAGAGTTGTAAGAGTTTTTGAAGTATTTCTGGTGTGTTGAAAAAAACAAAAAGTATAATGGCTTATAACTGTGTGTTTTCTCTTGCATACGCTTGAAGATTAATAGTTTTGTATTTTATAAACTGTGTGTTAATCATATTAGACAATCGGTGTGCTACAACAAACACCATTTATTCAATATAACGTGAGTATGTACTAATTGATATGAATTTCGCGTTTTACTTTGCTATTTACGTTAAAACTTACATATATATATGTATTTATCAAAATACAATGTTGCAGTGATGATCAATATACTCTTTTAAATTTTAAAAAGACAATCACTTTATTATCACGTTATTTTTTTGACTCATTCTTTGTTATATTACATTTTATACGGAGGTATAAACACGAAAATTATAGAGCGTGCCGATTTTTTTAATACGAGCAACTAGAAGAGAGCTAGAAGAAAAAAAAAAAAATAAATTAAACTGAAAACTCAATTTTATACACGAACAGTTGAAAACTTCAACAAGGCTAATTTACCATGGAACTTTTTAATTTTTTTTTTTTTTCAAGTAACATTACAAAGTATGTCACAACTTCAAATAATGAATTAAAATATATATTTATATACAACATACTGTACACCTATTATAAAAAGATATCATTTTAAATTATTTATTAAATATATTAACGTTATAACTAACAACAAAAAAACAATATCAAAAAGAAGAAAAAGATTATTGTGCAACCAAAAGAAGTTTTTTATTAAAAGTATTGTTCACTGCTCTATAGTCACAAAATTTGAATTCAATAAAAATCACACCGTGCCATACTTCAACATACTTATTTAAACTCAATACATATTTGATTTTTGAATAGATATTTGATCGAACATTCTATACATCTTCTTGTAGAAAGATAATCTAATACTGTGTGACCTCCTCGGATCGAAGAAAGATTACGACAAAAATGTTTTATAAACAATCCCATGTGATGAATGCAGGGATCAAACACTTCAGGCTGAAAGTCATATACACTCAAGGTTGCAGATTCATTACAAATAAACTGCCCTTGCTAGATACTCCAAAAAATAATTACAACAGAGAAATTCGATCGCTTAAAAACGATTTAGAAAATTTAGAAGACAAACATATAGTACTAAAGGAATCAGAAACGGAAACCAACGATACCTTCAAAACAAATGATTTGAAATTGAAAGCAGTTACTAATAAATTAAATACAGAACATCACAGCCATTTGCACTCACACGACTCAGGTGGGTTGTTTAACCCTTTAACACACACACATACACATTCTGCAGACATATCCCATGAGTCATTTTACAAAGATTTTTTATCACAGAGAAAAGACAAAGGAAATCCTGCTGTGAAAATCACCATTATTGGGTTGTTCAGCAATGTGGCTTTAGCAACCATGAAGTTTGCAGGTGGAATAATGTATAACTCGTATGCTTTGATTGCGGATGCAATGCATACCATGACTGATCTATTTTCTGATGTGTTAACTCTTTTTAGTTGCAGACTAACAATGAAGGCCAATGAAGAACCTAAACTAACTGGATCGCAGCAAAAAACTCAATTAGCTTCAAAAATTAAGTTGCCAAGTACCAAATCACTCTTTATGGGTGCTGGAAAGATTGACACACTTTCATCTCTAGCAGTTTATTCCATTAACTTGATTGCTGGTTTGTCTATTGGTAGCGAAGCCTTGGTAATGATCATCAGACCCATCATGCCGGAAGCCTTGCTAAACATATTGCATATACACTCTCATTTAGGAGTAGTTGGAATACAAGCTGGTGCTATAGCCTTTGTATCTATATTGTTAAAGGAATGGCTATTTTATAAAACTACAAAAGTTGCAAATCAATTAAAGTCGAATGTTTTACTAGCCAACGCCTATCATCACAGAGTTGATTCTCTTTCAGCTATGGTGGCCATGGTTTCTATAACATCTAGTTTCTTTTTCAACTTTGCATATTTAGATGCTATTGGAGGTTTATTAATATCTGGAATATTAGTAAAGTCTGGGTTTTCGGGAGTTTGGAAAGCATGTGAGGAGTTATTAGACAATAAAATTGACACTAAGAGCGAGCAATACACAGCAATTTATAAAAGACTGGACAGTTTGCTAGAAAATTTGATATCAAATAATAATTCAGATACTCCATATAAAATCAAAGAGTTGACCTTGTTGCCGAGTGGAGCTCATGTAAACTGTTTTGTTGAATTAATAGTTCCTATGGAGCAAAAATGGGATAATGTTTTAGACATAAATGAGTTTGAAACAGTTAGAGAGCATCTTACACACCAATTAAAAGGATCCAATCCCGAAGTTAATAAAGTTTTTATTGAATTTAAAAAACCTGAGGCTAAAGTGAACCAATTACCAACTCCAGAAGATATACAGTTTCAAATTAATAAAAGCAAAGACCATGTAGAAGGGGCACATATATGTGGAGATGGTTCAGGATCACACACACATAGCCACTCACATGATAACAACAGTACCCAGTCACACAATCACTCTCACCATCATTAGTAAATTGAAATTACTATTTTATAAAAAACAAATTGTTAATTTAAATTATATATTAACACCGCTTAACATTTTTGTTAAGACAGTACTTTTAATGTTTATGCCATGATTTTCTTGTTCTGTTTTTTCCATTCTTCAAATTGACTCCATTAGTCCCTTCTCTGAAATCCCATAAAAGGATTTAACAAAAAAAAAAAAAAAATGAATAATCAATTGTTTTAGGTAAACAATTAACACCGCCCCTTTATTATTTTAAAATTATGTCTTAATGTTTATATATATATAAATCATGTACGTACTTAGCTTCAAAAAGTGTTAAATTCAGTTAATGTTTTTAACAAGCTAACATGTTATGCTCTTTCAGTGATAATTACTATTGGCTTACTTATAATTAAGTTTTAATAAGATAAATAAAAAATGAGAGATTAAGACCAGATACCAATCACAATTAACTTATCAACTGTGGAAAAGTGAAAATTATAACAAAAATGTCAGCTAAAACTATAAAATTAAACAACAACAACGAAATTCCAAACATTGGTCTAGGATTATGGAAATTGAATCCTGAAACTAATGTTGAAACTATTTACAACGCTATTAAACTCGGTTACAGAGTTTTAGACGGGGCTGTAGACTACGACAACACCAAGGAAATGGGTATTGCAGTCAATAAGGCTATTGAGGATAAAATTGTAACCAGAGAAGAGTTGTTTATTGTTTCTAAGCTTTGGAACAACCACCATGCTCCAAAGAATGTAAAACCTGCTGTTGAAAAAATTTTAAAGGATTCCAATTTGGATTACATTGATTTGTTGTATATTCATTTTCCATTGCCTTTTGCTGAAGTTGATGTTAACGATTCTGAACATTATCCACCGGGCTTCTTCACACCTAATCAATTGAAAACAGGACAAGAAGGAGTAATTGAACTAGAAAATGTTCCATTGTACAAGACCTGGGAAGAACTAGAAAAGTTATACGACCCTAAAACTGGAATCGTTAGAAACCTGGGTTTATCAAACTGCCAAGGTGTATTGATACAGGATTTGCTTTTTGGTTGCAAGATAAAACCACAAATGCTTCAAATAGAAATTCACCCTTACTTGCCTCAATTAAGACTTGTTGAGTGGTGTCAATCTAAAGATATTCAAGTTACTGCATATTCTTCATTTGGGTCTCAATCATTCATTGAATTAAAGTCTAAGAAGGCTGAGGATTGTGTCAACTTATTAAAACACGAAACTATCAAAAAGATTGCTGACAAATACGAAGGAGCTACTAACTCAGATGTTTTGCTACAATGGGCTGTTCAAAGAGGATTATTGGTTATACCAAAATCCAACAACAAAAGCAGACTAGAAACAAATTTGAACTTCCCATCAAGATTCCCTAACGGATTAGATGAAGAGGATGTCAAGTTGATAGGTTCATTAGAAAACGGTACCAGATTTAATGACCCTTGGGATTGGAACAACATGAAATTCCCAACATTTATTTAAAGCTTTAGAGTATCATAAATGGTGTTGTCTTTAAGATCCCAACAGGTTTTATCTATTCTTATATATCATCAGTCCTTTATTTCATTTAAAAATATCAAGACGCTTCAATATAAGCTTTAAAATGATTGTTAGCTATACATGTTTAGTCACGTTTTTATCTTCCCATACATAGTTTTCTATTTCTTTTTTTTTTAATTTTTAATATTAATTTTTTTTTTTCGAGATGATTCTAGAATTAGCAAGAGACATTAAAGGTAAAGGTAAAGTTTGAAGTTTTACTAGTTATTATTGTTATTATTTTTTTTATTTGGAAAGGTCCATTTCCTTTGTCAAAAATGTTTAACTTGAAAGCACATATTTATAGCTTATATTAAGAACATATAAAAAGTTGTTAAATAAAATAGAGATGTTGTTTCAAAATCTTAAATAGAAAGAAAAGGAATAGTTAAAACCGAATATCATAAAAAAACACATTCTTTAAATAAAAAAATAATATGTCTGTACAAACTAGTAGTAACTTTGATGCCGAAAATGCTGAAAACTTGGAATCTATTGAACAACAATTTGCTGTTGTTGCAGTTGAGCAATTAGAAACATACTGGGAACTTTTAGAGTCTATTCCAGGCTCTCAATTGAAGCTTACCTCTCAAGATGATGAAATTTTTGCTTCATTTTTAGGTTCTTTCCCAGAATTTACTAAGGAAAAATTAACCAAATTCAGTGAAGATGATTTAAAGAGCAAAGAAAACAAAGCTAAATGGAGAGATTGGTCAAAGAACTTTGAAAACAGCGTGGAAGAATATAACTTTGGATGTTTATTAAGAACAGATGCTACCAAACCTTATGACCAAGACACCACTACTTTTTCATTTAGATTGCAATTCTATGCCATTGAAATAGCCAGAAACAAATTAGGTTTAAACGATTGGGTTTGCAAACACTAATGATGATGTTGGAATTAAATGAAATAATGTAATCAATTTATGTTAAATTTGGTTTTTTATCACATGTCATGTAAATTTATCTAAAATGTTTTACACTTCTTTTATGAAGATACTGAGGGTAGCAATGCTAATAATGAGAACAAGAACTATATATTTATGTTAAATGTTGATCAGCAATCCAGGTTATTCTCTCTATTAAAAAAGTGGAATGTTATATATGTCAAATCTTTAAGCAATAATGGTAAATATAAAATTTTGAAAAAAAAAAGGAACCTCCGTTTTTCATATGGGTTTAGGCTTCTTTAAGAGCAACGACTATACACACGTTCATAACATTGACATGCGTTTATACTTGTGAGGTTATACAATACATGCGTTCATAATTATAAAAATCGGTCTTTGAATTTTTTGTTGAAAATCTAACTTCCACTATAAACAATTTACTAAAACGTGATAATAGAGTTAATCGTTCGGTTTAATGACTCATTACAAAAAATAATAAATTAAACGTGCTTAAATATAATGCCTTTAATTAAATAATTTAGGGGATAAATGAGCCATGCAAAACTATAAATTCAGTTTAAACTAATCACTATGTATTATATTTATATAAACTCAAAATATAATGTATCTATATTTGAACATAATCACTAAAACAACACATTGAGACCACAACCACTTGAGTCTTTTATATATATATTTATAAGAAAGCTACACCATAATGGTTGGAAATATTCAAAAGACTGTTAAAGCTGCTTGTGTTATTATTGGAGATGAAGTTTTAAACGGGAAAATAACCGATACAAACTCTAAATTCTTCAGCAAATACTGCTATGAGTTGGGTATAAAGCTGACTGAAATATGTATTATAGGAGATGAACCTGATCATTTGATTGAAACTTGTAGAAGATTGGCTAAAACCAATGACTTAATAGTCACAACAGGGTCAACCGGACCTACTCCAGACGATATCGCCTACGATTGTTTATGCCAGGTTTATGATGACACACCTTTGAAGCTATCCCAAACCTGTGTTGATAGAATGGAGAGAATCAATGCCCCATCTAAGAGACTTTCAGGACAGGCTCTCCAAGACTGTTACAGAATGGCAACATTACCATCAGGTCCAAATACCTCTGAGGACTACCCATTGGAGTCATCCTGGGTTCCTGTTGCCGGTATACACGATCAAATTTTTATCTTCCCTGGAATACCGCAATTGTTTGAGAGATTGATTTCAGGAATGAAGGACAAGTTTAAACAGTTGTATCAACTTAAAGACATAAAGTACAAGAGATACTTTATCAAAACCGAATATGGTGAGTCATCTATGTCTAGATATTTGAGAGAGTTACAGGACAGAGCCAATAAGACATCTCCTGAGATCAAAATTGGTTCATATCCTCATTGGGGTATGGGATTCAACACAATTTCAGTTTTAGGATTTGAAGAACATGACGTGTTACTCCAAGAGTTGAAGAATGATGTTGTAAAGAAGCTCGAAGGTATTGAAATCACCGCTGAAGAAGAAGAGAAGAACTCAGAAAAGAGAATTGACAAGGAAACTGATGATGGGTATAAGGTTGTTGAGGAATAATTATACCAAGTATATAGTTTATCTGAACTTTTATAAAACCTAATAACTACAAAAATATTAACAAAAACATAGTTAAATATCAAAGTTTAACTATGAACTTTTTTTTATATTTGAAACAATTAATTAATTTTTTTAATTAAAAAAGTTATAATATTAATGTACATACGATTATATATTAAATTTTTATGACCTTGTAAGTTTAGTTAAAACACATGAACTACAGCAGGCATTGTTTTTTGTCCTAATTCTCGTTACTATTTTTTTTTTTTACAAAAAAAGAACCTTATTCTTCGTCTTCTTCCTCTTCTTCGTCATCGGTATCCTTTGGTTTTGGAGTACCCTTTGGAGAAGATAACCATTCAATGTATCTTAATCTTCTTCTTTCTGCTTGTAATTTCTTTTCATTTCTAGTCATTTTTTTCTTTTTTGTTCTGACCTTGACACCCTTTAAGAACTCACCGTCGGCATCTTCAACAGAAGGCTGAGACATCTTGGCAGCGGCATTGCTCAAACCGTGGGCATTTTCATTTCCACCATCTTCAAAGCTGGAACTGTTGATAGCGGCAATACCCTTTTGAACTAACTGTCCATCGGCAACGTGCCATTGTTCCGGACATAAAGCACCAACGAATTCACTGTTGTGAGAAATCATGACAACACCACCATTCCATTCTCTGATGGCAACAGCTAAAGCACCTAAGGAATCTCTATCTAGATAATTGGTAGGTTCATCCAAAACTAACAAATGTGGGTTGTTCCACATGGCACCAGCTATAACAACTTTGACTAATTGACCACCGGATAAAGAACCTAATGGAGTATGGTTACAAATTTCAGAATCTAAACCTACATCTTCAAAGTGTTTGGTGATAACACTAGGAATCAATTCTCTGTAACCTAAACCTTCTCTAGAGGCTTCGTGATCATCGAATCTTTGAACTAATTTGTAGAAACCTTCTTCAATCAAGAATTCCTTGGTTAACCAAGTGTTGGTTTTAGGTTTATAGTACATCCACTTAATTTCATACTTGAAAGATTTCTTGAATTTTTGTCTACCTACAATAGCTTCAATCAATCTTGGACCATGACCAGATCCATCATCAATCTTTTTAGACATTAATTCCTCTTCTTCCTTGGAGAACTTTCTTGATTCCTTCAATAAAACTTCTCTGTCTTCACCAAATTGATATCTCCATTGTAAGTATTGGTTAGCGGTTTTTTCTTTATGTTCATTAACATGTTGCAAAGCATGTTGAGCAATATAACCAAATCTCAAGTTTGGATGCTTTTCAACTTTACCAGAGTCAGGTACTAATTCACCAGTTAACAATTTAATTAATGTGGACTTACCGGCACCGTTTGGTCCTAAGACTGCAACTCTGGATGATAGAGACAAAGCACAGGAGGCATTGACTAAAGATGGTTTTGGTGCTTCAGGATAAGAGAAACAAACATCAGTCATTTTACAAACAGCCCTTGTGCTAGACTTAACACCAGAAAGAATACCGGCAGGTGGGAAATGCATAGTGGCATTGGAGTCAGTTAAAGTGTAGTAAGCCTTGGCTTCTGGTTTGTGTTGGACAAAGTCTTGCAAATTACCCTTGTAGTAGGCTAATTTTTTGTTTTCATAATGAATAATATCAGTACAAACAGTATCTAAGAAAGTGGTATCATGGGAAACAATTAAAGAAGTGATATCAGTGTTTTCTAACAAGTAATCTTGTAACCATTTGACATTGGTGACATCCAAGTGATTGGTAGGTTCATCCAACAACAAGACATCTGCTTCTAATAACATAGCTCTAGCCAATTCCAATTTCATCTTCCAACCACCGGATAAAGAACCAACATTTTGAGCTCTTCTTTCTTCATTAAAGCCAACGCTTTCCAAAGCATCAGAAATATCCTGTCTGGTCTTTCCTTTTAATTCTTCATCTTGAGCAATAAAAGTTACTAAATCCATATTAGCTTCAGATTCTTGAATTTTGTGTTCAACGAAACAAGTCTTTAATTGGTCTGGAGTTGGGAATCCTTCTAATTGACCATTGTTGATAGATCTCATTAAAGTGGATTTACCAGCACCGTTTCTACCACAAAGACCATATCTGTGACCCTTTAACAATCTCAATTTGGTTTTGTTCAAAAGCATTCTGGAACCATAAGCTAGGGAGAAATCAGCATTGACAATTTCAATACCATCATCTTCTTCGTTATCATTGTTGGAACCTCTTAAGGAGTCAAAGATGGAAGAGATTTGTTTAACGAATTTTTGTGTTTCCTCAGTAGACTTGAAAGTGGAGAAGTAGCTCTTCAAAGCCTTGTAATCATTGACATTAGAAGCAGTAACAACGAAGTTAATAACATAGTTTTTAACTAAATCTGAAAGTTTTTCAAAGGAATCTCCAAAGTTTTCAATTAAAATGTGCTTGGATTCTTCTGATGTTAATCTACCATTGAACTTATCACCGTTAGCTAAAGTGATTTCTTCCTCTTCAGAGTTTAAAACGGTCATAGCCTTTTGAGCTAGTTCTCTAACCTCCTTGTTGGCTGCATTATCAATGACCTTTTTAACACCTGGTTCTAAGTCTGGAATGAAAGATTCAATTTCGATTCTGTTGTTAACCAATCTGGTTAAGTTTTCAGTGATTATAACAGTTTGTCTTAATTGTTCTTGTGAGACAGTTGAAGAACTACCGTTTAAGGACTTTGATAAAATAGGAACCAGAAGGGCTAAAGCAGGTTCAGTAACTTCAGCAACGAATGTAACAGAGGCCAAAGACTTGACACAAGATGAAATCTTTGATGGGTTAGTTAAGGTTTCAACAATCAATTCATATCTTGGTTGCAAATCTAAGTTATCAAGAACCTTTACATAGTCCAGCAGGGTTTCGTAACCCTTTTTGGCAAGTTCGGTTTTGAAATCAGTGGCAGCATCACATAAGACTGGAATGGTTTCTTTGAAAGTTCTTTCAATGTAGTCAGGTTGAGAGTTTTCTCTGATAAAATCAATAGTCTTTAAACAGGCTATTTTAGATTGCCATTTGGCACTTGAGTTGGTCAAGTAGTCTAAGCAAGCAGGAAGAATTGAAGAGACCAAGGAAACTTGATTGAATTGCAACAAAATGGAATCCAAAGCGTGCTGACCTTCTCTCTTGATTTGGTCTTGTTTGTCAGAGAAGGAGTCCCAGCAGACAGATAAAAACTTGTTTAAAACGGCTTCATTAGGGTATTTACCAGAAATGACGTTATTGGTTAACAAAGTGATGAAAAGGAGTCCTGATTCTCTAACGATGTTGTCATTCTTTGGTCTACAAAGCTTCTTGCAAATATCAGCTAGTTCTAAGGATTCAATTTCATTGACCATAGATTCAGGGTCAGAAGAAATAATATCAATGATGGCTAATATTTCAGCCTTTGAATCTGATATAGTTTTGCTTTGTAGCAACTTGGCAACATTGGAAGATATTTTGGAGTTGGTGTTAATGTCCAATTTCTTTAAAGCAACGTTGATATCACTTTCAGTCTTAGCTGGTGGTGTATTATTTAAAGATGGCATTTGTTGTTCAGTCTTGGCGGCATTGTTTTGATATCCACCTTGGTAACCTCCTTGATAGCCTCCTTTGTATCCACCTTGATAGCCTCCTTTGTATCCACCTTGATAGCCACCTTGGTAACCTCCTTGATAACCACCCTTGTAACCTCCTTGATACCTCCTTGATAACCACCTTGACCTCCTTGTATCCCTGATAGCCACCTTGTTGGGCATTTTGAGTTTGTTGAGTTTGTTTGTAACTTTGATAAGTTTGAGTTTTTGGAACACCAACTTTAGCAGCACCACCGTTTAAAGATGTGGAAATGACTGTTCCTCCGTTTTTTTTTTGGCCACCATTAGCTTCTTGTTCTTTTCTTCTTCTAATATCAGCCAATGTGACTCTACCTGTATTAGCACTCATGTTTAAAGTTTAATTATTAATTATTAATAATGAGGATGATGCACTGGTTTTTTATTAAGTTTATTTTTATAACTTGAATTGTTTTAGATATATATATTATGTTATAAGAGATGTCTAATTGATTAATATATCAAGTTTATAATTTATAATTTGTAATATATATTATATGTTAAGTATCATCGGATAATATTAATAATAATAATGTTATTATATTTTTTTCTAGATTCCACACCTCCTTTTTATTAATATTATTAGTGTTATATATTTTTCTTACAACAGGTGCGTGAATAAATTAATCAATGAGTTACCTTTTGAAGACATTTTTTTTCACTTTAAAAACTAATGAATTAAATTTAAAAAAAATATTAAAAAAGAAATTTTTATTATATAGTATGAGTTCTGATATATATAATTATTTAAACACGTGTTGTGTTTAAAATTAATCACGTTTTAATTATTAGTCACGTTACCCATAAGTCACGTTTTAATTAGTAGTCACGTTATTATTTATTATATATATCTATTTAATAATTAAAAATTAAAATCTAATATTTTACTGAATAATTAAATATTTTATTTTTTTAATTTATTATTTACGCGTTGTTTTCTTCTTTATTTGTTATGTTTTTATATTAATAAAAGACTTATTATTAATTATATTGAATATATTCACGTAAAAAAATTAATTTTATTTTTTTTAAAAAAATTATTCAACAGCAAATATATAACATTAGTAATAATAACTAAGATGTAACAGATCATAAATAATAAATTTATATTAGCTATTATTATTAATAGATTTGTTATTTGTTTTATATTTATTGAATGTAATAACAATCTCAACAAATTTTTAAAAAATCAAAAAACAATAATATAGCAAAAACTTTTAATAGTATTATTCTTGTACTGACTCCCTCTACATATTATTATTAATAGAGTCAATGTATCTATATATACAAAACTCCCCCCTATTATCTTTCTTCTGTTTTTCATTTTTGTTGTTTTAAAGAGAGGTACATAACTATAATCAAAGCCCAACTACAAGCAACACGTTAACCAACTACAATATTTTTTATTCGCAAATAATTAAAATATATATTTATAAACATCTATGGAAAGGGATTCACCACATTTTATAAAACGAACGCCAGTTGAAACTGAGCTTCGAAAGTTCATACTCAAAATCATATATACTATCGATAGTGAGGTATCGCCCTTTCTTTCAAGATCAATAGCACCCAAACCTGTGCTTTACATAACATCTTCATCTGCTTCCTCTTTCTCCTCTACAACTGATGATACTGACCCTAATACTGCTGACCATGGGAAAAAGCATCGCAATGTTGCAGATGACGATGAATACTCAGAAATAATGTCCTTGGGATTTGGGTATGTTGAGTTTAATGATGTTATAGAGCAAATAGCCACAAGTTCGCCCGAACTTTTTGATTACAACCCAAACGATGATAACAACCCAGAATATAACGTTTATTATAAAGACTTATTGGAAAAGAAAGAACCTTATGTGTCATGTGGTATCTTGAGTGATCTCAATCATAATTCAGACCATATCAACGTTGTTGGCCGTGTGGTTAAAAACTTTGCAGGATTGGTAAGATCTAATGGTAACCAATACGACATACTAGAGATCAAAATGAAATTTTCCAATGTTCAAAATAAACTTTCAATAGGAGGTAACAGTAGGAAAAATTCACCAACTAAAAAAAATAATCTAACCAAGTCTTCATCACCTATACATATAAATAAAGGACATGAAAGGAAATCTACAGTCAGTTTGCAAAAAAGATCAACAACAAAAAAGAAAAGGGCTTCCAGTATGATCAAACAGCAAATTAGTACAAGTTCCAGTCTCCCCACAAAGACATCCCTTATTACAAACAATCATATAAACAACAAATCCTCCATAATGAGAAAAATCATGGAGAAGGATGTGCTTTTGTCATCCCTTAAAGAAAATCAAATGCAAAATAACAACAAAAACAATAATAATAATATAGGCACGTTCTCGTCATCAAGTTATAACAATAACAAAAATAATAACATCACTATAAATAGTAGTGCTACTAATAATAACAATAATAACAGTGGTAATGTTAATTTCAGTTTTCTAGCATCCTCACCTGGAGGGTTGCACAGCGACATGTTGTCTAGCAGTCTGAACGGAAGTTCATCTGAGATATTATCCAGCAACATTCCAAGTTTCTATTCTACAAATAACAACATAACACAAAATGAAAGCAATAGTATAAACTCTCCTTCAGAAAATAACACTAATATTTCTAAACCTAGTTTTGAAAGTTATGAAACAAATAACAATGATTTTATCGATGAGTATAATGATGACTATTCAAACTATTCTGACGTCAGCACAAGATTTGATTTTACCAAAATGAAAAGTAACAATAATAGTAATGTATCAACTTCTAAAAATTTGAAAAATGAAAAATCTATTAAAAAAAAGAGTCTTGTTAAAAGAGACAGCAATAGTAAGAAATTCAAAAAGATGGTTAAGGAGAAGGAAAACATCATACCGGAGTTCACAGTTCATAATGAGATTAACGCTATAAAAACAACCACCGGATTGACTTTTGATCTTGATGATTTCTTAATCGATAGTGAATCATTGCTGTCGTCATTTTCAAACACGGATATTGAACACAACATAGTGAACGCTGATCAGCCCTCGCTTGATAACATAGATTCAATAGATACTATAGACACTTCTTTTAAAAACAATGATGCAGGTCTATCTGCAGATACACACAGTAACATTAAAAACAATGACATAAATTTACAAAAACAACATATTGGACTTATAAGAACGGGTATTAATAATGAGAAAAAGAAAAAAAATAGAACGGAATCAAAATTAAGCAAAGAGATATTTGATTTTGAAGTATCCTCTCCCAAAATGGCTGCGGATTCTTTGATGTCGTCCTTTGACAATGACAATAATGATGGTGATGATGATGCATGTAATTTTAACATCAACAGTAACAAAAGTAATAATAACATTGAAACTACTATGGATGCCGCTGATGATGATGTATTCAACTTCCACTTAGATGAGCAAAATGATGAATTTTTCAACAATTTAAAGTCTATTGGAATTGATTTCAACAACAGTAATAATAATAATCTTGCATTGGATATTCAAAATAATTTATCACCTAGTCAAAAGATAAATTTTGATGAAAACCTGTCATATAATGACCTTTCACAATCTCTGGATGGGAAATTTGTAATCAATGAAAGTCACTCTAATTCACAAGAGAAAAACAAGTATGATTTTTCCACTAATGATTATCAAAATGTTTTAAAGGGATTGGCAGATATTCCGAGTCAGGAAATAGTTGATGATAATGATATTCTTAATACTGGTAACAATAAAAAAAACAACAGTGCTTCTAATGGGATACCAATTAAAACAGATTAACTAAAACATTTATGTTAAAAAAAATGAAATGGAATAACATGATGACATGGTTTATGTATTTGTAATGGAAAGCAATGGTTGAGCCTTTTTGGTGTAATTTATTATAATTTAGCATATTATTATTTATATCATCTTCTTTTTTTTCACTTGTAGCAATTATACGTTTAAATATATATATATATATGTATGATTATACACTTTTAAACTTATTATAAGGTTCTTTATCTATCGAATAGTCTTTATTATATTGATAGCGAACATTCATTTACTTATCGTGTTTATAATTTTTTTTTTTTCCTTTTCATAATGATTATTTGATAATGTGATTAATACTGTATATGAAATATTAAATTTTTAACAAAAAGTGATAACTCTTTTATATGTTTAAATGATAAATTAAACAAAGAATTGATTTCATGTAAACTAGAATGGACAGAGCAACTCCAACAGTGTATATTTATATCTCTTTAAACTATAAATATATAACAATAAAAAGTAAATTTAGGTAGAGCAATTTGAAACTTGTAATGAAAAAGGTAATAAAACACATTCCAAGGGGTCGACATCTCACTTCTTCTTTCTCTTCTTCTATTCATAGAGTACATTACTCTAAAGACAATACAAATGATAACGATACCAAAAGCTTTGAGCGATTATTGGAAGAAATAAAAGCAAACTCCACTCTTGATAAGAGCGATCCTTTAGTGATGCTATTGTTAGGTGAGGATAGCAAAAAAACGGAGAGCAGAGTTTTGTCTAAAGAGGATGCTTTGAATAAGGATTATAAAAAATGGGATTATTCTGAGAATTTAAACTATGAAGACCCCAATTGGAAGGACAATGTGCTTAGAATGATCATGGATAAATACAAATTGAAAAACACATCTTTAGGTGACCAGTTAAACAATTCTTTTCAAAAATCACTAACTTACAAGCAGAAACAAATATATAGTGAAGTTAAGGATGTTTCATTTCGAGATCTATATGCTGAAAGGTTTACACCATTAGGTTCATTTGAAAAGATGGATTCTCTTGCTGATCAACGGATTGATGAGTACTTGAAAAATAAAAACAAACAGCCACATCTCAAACCACCTCATAATGAATCGAAACGGTTAACCTTAAATGAAAATCCTTATGTGGATAGGACTGAATATCACTTGAACAATATGTTGAAAACACAAAGTTGTAAGCCACCATGGATAGAAAAACAGCAATCTTTAAATGCAACAATTGAAAATTTCAAACAAAGAGTGAAAAGGGATTATATATTTAAATTGAAAGAGAATGATACAACGTTTGATGATTTTTGTAAAAGAAATAAAAACACAACAAATATTGATGATATGTTGAAAGAACGATATTTGAATGAACTAACCAATATCAATTCAGAAATAAGAGACTATAATCTTTCTCTTGTTCAAGTGTCTCAAAACCTAACTCATCTTCACAAATGGAAACTATCATGGGACAGTTTTATAGAAACACAAGTTAAAAGTAAGATCAATAGAGAAGACCTTGATGATACGAATGATAAAAGTAATATTTCACACAACGTTGTTGATAAAAAAAGTAAAAAAAATAAAACTAATGACGATACGTCTATGAAAACTGTAAAGACATCTTGGTTTAAGAACCTTTTTAATTGATTTTTAACATAACTGTAATTTGTAATTTTTCATAAGTTTTTAATTTATATATATAAAAGAATTAATTGTTTGTTCTTTTTTTGTTTTTATCACAGGAAAGGAATGTTTATATAATTTGAAAATCTTTGATTTGACTAAATTATGTTGAATTATAACAATATGTTTATGATCCTTATCTAGTATCTACAGAGAGATTATTTGCTTTTTAATTTAATTTTTAAAAAAATGATATAAAAAAAGAGAAAACTTAAGGATTATTTAGCAAATTTAGTTGTGAAGTCAGTGTATAATTCGCTATCGATTTCTTCCCTTTCATCATTAGTAGATTTATTACCTTTCTTAGAACATCCCCCACCAGACTTACATCCTGATCCACTACATGAAGAAGGAGATTTTTTTTGATTATTTTCTTTAACAGTACTGTTTTTCCCCTTGGAAGAACAACATGAACCGTCTCCCCCTGAACAGCATTTTCCATCTTTACTTTTGTTTTTACCCCCACAACATTTTTTCTTCTTTTTCTTTGATAATTCTTCTTTTTTATCTTTTTTAAATAATTCATTGTGAATAAATAATACAAACCCTGTTATGATTGATAGTTTAAATGAAGCCCTGGAGACTAAAAAAACACCAGCGGCTGTTGCTACCGTGGCAATGTATACTGATGGTTTGTTTAATTTTGTTAGGAAATGATTAGTTGAAAACATTTTAGATATATGTATGGTTATTATACGTTATCTATTTTATATTTATATATACTACTAGTTTATGGTATATAAATTAAATAGTATCAAGTGTTTATAAAACCTTAATCTTGTAAGAATATATGATGTGTATATATTTATATAGTGATGAGTTCTTGTATATATCATAATGATAATGATATTATTAGGGAATATATTATGTAATAAATATAAATATACACCTGATTTATTTTTTTTTATTATTTTTTTTTTCTACTATTTAGTAACTACTAATTAGTAAAATATTATACAATTTAACATATATACTCATAAAGCAATTAAATAAACCAATCAATATGAACTAATACATTATTAACTATTTATAGCATTTTGTAATCATTATAATCGATAATATGATATTAACATTAGTTTAATCTATTATATCTCTTAAATATATATATATATATATAATTTAAGAAGAAACTAAATACAGTTCTAATCAAATCAAATATCTATTTACAATCCTTTAAAAAAAAAAAATACATACCTATATACATCAGCAATAAACCCCCCTTTAAGTTATACTCTTTCCTAGTTTAATGGCCTTTGGTAAGGAATCCTTAGAGTTCTTATACTCATTAGCACCGGCTAACACATACACATTTGCCATCACGTCTTTCTTTTCATGTAAATCATTAGCATATAGTTTATTACTGTACCCGTAATCACCAAGTCTACAAATTCTTCCGTATCTGTGCACTAAACTTGGTGCTGCATTAGGCAGATCATACAGGACTAAGTTTTTGATCTTTTTGAAATTTATACCTCTGGAAAGTAAGTCTGTGGTTATCAGTATTTCCATGTTTTGTAAGTTTCCGTTTATATGGTCCAAAGGTTTAACTTCACCTACAGTGACGAGTATATTACTGTTTGGGACTTTCTCTATTATAGTAGATTTTTTGATTTTAAGTTCATCTGGGAGTTCAACAACTTCTGGGGTTGTTGTCTTTTCTTGGTCTGATTTCCCTTCACTTGGAATATTAACAAAAGGTTCCAAAAACTTCAATCTCTCTTTTAGTTTCATTTCCTTTGAAATCTTATAAGTGTTCTTGAACCCAACTTTATCCTTCAAGTAAGTAGCAGCCTCATCAACATCTGCTGTTTTACTGCAGAAAATTACAACTCTATTACAAACTCTTTGCATATACTCACCCTGTTCATAGTTTCTTCTGTTTTTGTTATATATGGTAAACATCAATTGTCCTAGGGCTTTTAGTTTATCGCCGTGTATTGGTTTCTTTCTCACGTCTACAGTTTCAATGTTGACTTTGCTATTAAGTTTATGTAAATTCCCACTAGAAATCACTTTAACTCTGTCTTCATTAGCCTTGAAAATCGGTATTTCTTCAAATTTATTGAAATACCTTTTCACTACAGTGGCAGTGCATGTGATTAATGCGTTTAAATTTTTACATCTATTCAAAAATAAAGAAACGGATAACAATGCATCGAAATCTGTAACATAAGCATCAACTTCATCCAAAACTATCCATTCTACAGACTTGGTTATTTCCCTGAACAAAAGAGGATTTTTCGTCTTCAAGGACAAACTTAACTTAGCAGGTGTGGAAATCAAAATATCAATCGGATCTCCCTTTCTTGTTTGCATTAGAGTATTGATCATCTTAAAGGGTAGCAAATCACCCGTCATTTTAACTATATTTAACCCTAGTGGTTCTTTACCATTGACAGTCAAAAGACTGTATACTTGTTCAACTAATTCATTTGTAGGCAAAAATATAATTGATCTCACAACTGCATGTTTTTGATCCTTTACAAAGGGAGATCTGTAAAGTTGCAAGTAATCAATCAAGGGAGTAATGTAACTGATAGTCTTACCTGAACCAGTTTCTGCAAACACTGAAAAGATTTTAGTTTGGCATGCATCACGGTTGGAATTATCACCAGTTGTGATTAACTCTGGGGCTTTGAAAACTGGTTTTTCAGGCACTTTTGCTAATAGTTGTTTTTTAGTTTTAACCTCCTCAGCTACATTCTCTGACATTTTAGATTCATTTACATTATTCATCCCTTCTTCTTTTAATAAATTGTTTATAACAACCTTCTCAGTGATGGAATCTTCATCTAATGATTCCTTTTTATTGGACATTTCATCCAATAATTTCTGTCTCTCCATTAATTTCATCAAATATTCCTTTGATTCTTCAGTATGGATATGTTTACTGAGTGTTGAAATGACATCCTCTTGAATGGAACTACATTTTACACTATCAAAATCTAATTTCTCTAGGGCTGAATCTTTTATGATTAAATTTTTAATGAAAGTTCTAGTTGATGGCATGATCCTCAATTGATTGAAATCATGATGTCTTTCAATCTCAGGTGCATGTGGGTTAATTTTAAAATTTTTATCCTTCTTGGATAATTCCATGTGTCTGCTGTTTTCATTTCCATATGAGTAGTATATTTTGGAAGACCAAGCGTTGTTGATCAATTCACCTTGATCATCCCTCAAGGATTTCTCCAACTCTGTGACACTAGCTCCCCTTTTCATCAACTTTGTAAGTGTCTTTTCCCCTGGTTTTTGTTTTTTTAAATCATCTTTCTTGTTAACTTCTTTATTTCTATTTAAGTTTTTCAAGTTTATACGACCATACTGTTTGTCCATTTTTTGAGCCATGGATTGTTTAATCTTTTGAGCATTGTTATTATTATTATTGTTCTTATTAGATTTGTGATTGTTTGATATATAAGCCCTTTGTTCATGTTTATTTTTTTTCAAAGATATACTATTCTGTGTGTTTTTAGTTGTTCTAATTATATTAACATTCAATGAACTAATTGTGGAGAGGTGAATACCTCTAGAAATGTTCTTACTTAGTGCATACTTCAAATTATTAGACATTTGAAGTAAATAAAATAAATAGATGTTTATTGCTTTTAATCTTTTATTCACGGTGTTATCTAACTATCTTTCTATAATTATTTGGTTACTAACTCTTTTAAATATATATGATATATTCAAAGTTATAATACAATATACCTGTTTGTATTATTATTGATGTTATTTAATGTTTCTTCAATGATATTTCACTGTTCGATAATTATATTATTTTTTTTTTGTCAATGTCGTATAAGAGAAAAAAAAATAATAGTAATAATATATTTACAGTGATAGTAAAAAAGAAATTTTTATCATCAAATCATTAGAATAATTGATTCAATGATTTTAAAAATAATAAAAATAAGAACACAATCTTGATATAATTAATAAGATATATATATAAAAAGAAGGAATGTTTTTGAAATAGTAACCCAAACTGTGATAATAGAATAATACAATAATATTGCTATATATATATATATCAAGATGTAATCATAGTTTTGTTTAAAAAGAAAAGATCTATAAACCATGTTACATTGTCTTTGTTCTTGTATATTCAAAAAAAAAAGTATATTATTATTATTAACAACATGATTAAAAAATCGTATCTAAGACTTAATCTCTTCTTTTTTTTATTTTTAAGACAAATATATATATTTCTATATATATATATTAGGCAAAGAGTGTATCTTCATCTCTTAGGTATTCACCAATATCAGATTGTCTAAAGACTATGATGGAAGTAGGATCAACGTTTTTAACATCATTGGTAGATTTGCTTGAAACACCAAACCCTAATGGGATATCCTTTTCATTGAAAACAATGATACCTACATGTTCTGGAACGTTATCACTAATCTTAGACAAGTGTGCTTTTAAAATATGATTCCCGTATAAGAAGGGCATCTCTCCATTAGGTTTGATCCAAACTTTGTATTTGGCCAAAGGTGCAAGTATTTGTAATGAGGTTATATGTAATCTGAATTTTCCAGTCTTTGTGAATTTACCTAGACATATACCTAATGACATTAAATTGTCTCTGCTGACAGAGGTGGCAAAGTTGGCTATCATCTTTGAAACATAGTAGACTCTATCCATTTGTAATCTAAAAACATAATCCTTATTAATCAAACTCTTAATGTTCTTACCTATATAATTGGCTAACTTCTCAAATACCTTTTGAGTTTCATCTTCTGTTAATTGTCTCATTTTATATCTATCTATTTATCTATATTATTATTTTAGTGTGTGTGTGTTTGTGTATATGAATATATATATATATATATCTATTGGTTATTGATGTTCTTCTTAATATCTATATTAGTATCTATATTAGTAACTTCTTTGTATGTTATATTAGTATTTACTATTTAGTATCATATAAAGTGAAATATAGTTATTTTAGTAGTTTCCTAATAGGGAAATGTTAACTACTTCATATTAAATATATTATTTCAATTATAATTATTATAATAATAATATTATAGAAGTTAATTAATTAGTTATCATTAAGTACTTTGTATTAAGTACTAATTAGTTACTACTAATATCATTAAGTAGTTAAGTAATGCTATTGAATCATTTAATCACTTACTTACTTAATAGATATTATTAACTTTAATACAATAATTAATAAAATATATATATGTGTATATTATATATATATTATATAAATAGATAGATGAAATAGGTAATTATACTATTATTAACTATATATATTATAAAAAAAAAAAAAGAAATTTTATAATACTATAATACTATAACTATAATAAACACGAGACTTATATTATTATAATATAACATATAGTAACATTTAAAATACTACTAATATAGAGTCTATTACAATAAAGAGATATATATATATACTCTCCCACAAACATATACTTAATATTGTATGTTTAGTAGTATTATATTTAAATATTGCAATATACATAATAAAATACCTAGATATCCAAGTCAAAAGTTAATATTATATTCAAATTTAATAACAACTTATAAGTTTAATACAATGTCATCTATAAATACTCCTACTCCTACTACTACCACTAATAGTACTACTACTACCACTAATAGTACTACTACTACTATTAATAACAATAATGAAAGTTTAAATGATACTGTTGTTGAAAAAAACACTAACTTACAACAAGAAGAAGACCAAAATGAACAAAACAAAACAACAGTAGAAAAGGAAGAAGAGGATGATGAACCTGCTAAGAAAAAACAAAAACCTAATGGAATGTTTAGAAAAGAACATGATTACAAACCTTTAGAGGAGAGAAATCCAAACTTGAAGAAAAGAAAAGTCGCTATGATCTTTGGATATGCAGGCACAGGCTATTCAGGTTTACAAATCAATGAGCCTCACAAGACGATTGAAAAGGAAATCTGGAACCATTTAGTCCAACATGGGTTTGTCTCCAAGGATAACGCCATGGATTTGAAAAAAGTCGGATGGCAAAGATGTGCTAGAACAGACAAGGGTGTTCATGCATTAGGGAACTTGGTTTCCTTTAAGATTCTATTGAATGAAAAATTGCACAACAATGATCAAGAACTTATAGAAAGGGATTTCATAACCAAAATGAACTCTACATTACCTGATCAAATAAGAATGTTTGGTTTACAAAGAGTCACCGGTGGGTTTGATGCTAAAGTCAGTTGTTCCTCAAGAATGTATGAGTATTTACTCCCTTCATACAGTTTCATAGGTCCAAAGAAGGACAACGAGGGGATTTACCAAGAGTTGAGAGATAAAAACTTCAATGGTGGTTATGACAATTATCAAGATTTAGAAAACGACGCCTATTGGGAATCCTTAGAGAATTTAGGTGTTAATGAATTCGGAAGAGAAGAGTATGATAAAATCAAAGCATTCAAATTTACTCAAAGCAATGAGGAGGCTTTAGATCCAGAAAAGATCAGAGTTTACAATAATGTTAAAAAATTAAAACAATTGGAATTAAAACATAAACACTCCTTTAGAATCTCAAAAGAAAAATTAAGTCATTTCAGAATTATGATGTCTCAGTATTTAGGTTATCATAACTTCCACAACTACACCATTGGTCAAAAATTCAAAGATGCCTCTTCTTTCAGATACATGATGAATATCTCTGTTGAAGATCCTGTCATTATTAATGACATTGAATGGTTGAAAGTCAAGATTCATGGTCAATCCTTTATGTTGCATCAAATAAGAAAAATGATAGCCATGGCTGTTTTATCCTGTAGATACAACTGTTCAAAGGACTTGATGATTGAAACTTTCGGTGAAAAGAGATACAACATCCCTAAGGCTCCACCTTTAGGATTGTATTTGAACCATCCAGTCTTTGAAGTGGCCAATATGAAACTAATCAAAAACAACCATTCACCTATCAACTATGATAAGTACACTGAAAAGATGGATCAATTGCAAAGAGAACACATTTATGACAAGATATACAATGTTGAAGTTGAAGAGAATATCTATACGACCTTTTTCAATTTTGTTGATGGTTTTAAATTCAATGACAATGTAGTCAGTGAAGTTCCTAGAGATTCGGTCCCATCTGGTAAGGATAAAGATGGAGAGAGTAACAGTTCCAATCCATTTGCCTTTTTCATTAATTGTAAAAAAAGATGGGATGATGACATTGAAAATGAAGTTTTATACTTAGATGACTCACACTTCAAGGAAATGAAGCAAAAAGAAAAGGAAGAGAAGAGATTAGTTAGGGAAGCTAGAAGAAACGAAAGATTGGCCGCTGAAGCCGCTGAGTCTGAAAGAAGAGCTAAAGAACATGAACAAAAGTTAGAAAGTGAACAAAAGAAAGAAGAAGAGCAAACAAACACCAAGAAGGAAGAAGGTGAACAAACAATTACAAATTAATTATAAATAACAATTACAAATTAAATATATATATTATCTTTTTCTAAAAGGGACTTTCTTTATTATTATTAATAATAATATTACTTCACTTTCAATCTCTAATGTATTTTGATTGTAGTGATTATATTATCTATAATATTTGTTGTCACGTGCTATGTTAATAAAATTTATTAGTTATTTAACTAAAAAAAAAATTTTTTTTTTAGCATTTTCTCTAAAACTTGATTGAAAAAAAAATAAAAACTAAAAAAATTTTCATGTATGAACAATCTCTTGAAGAACATTCACTTATCTTGATCTATATTGTTCTAATTATTCAGTTAAAACAATCTCTTCTATAAACAAATAAAACAACCAAGTACATTATTAATAATAATAATAATAGAAAGTAAAAATACTATCTTTAAAGGAAGACCAGGTTTATAGTATTAATAACAAGAGAACTTCTACATTAGTTATCCAATAAATTTTCTTTTTTTTGATTTTTTTTTGGGTTTCCTAACATCTCTCTCATTTCCTCATTTTTATTCATCCTTTTTCCTGCCTCTATTTGAGCAAATAACACACATACTTCAAACATTAATAGAATTATATCTTTATAAAAAAAATAACAATGCTAAACAGAAACTTAACAACTCAATTACATAAAACAATTAAACTAAATCAAAGCACCACTTTGAAATCATTATTTCATAGTAAGGCCATTTTGCTAGCTCCACCTGCAGGAAATAGAAACGCTAAACCTAAGAAGAAACAAGTTTTAGTAACTAGAAGCAAAACCGCCAGTGATTCCAAAGGTAAAAACAGAGTTGATATCATTGAGTCCACATCTCCTTTAGCTTCTTATAAGAATTTGTTGGCCTCTGCTGAGTTTGCCATAAATAAACCAGATTTCGATATAGATACCCTGTCTGACTTTGTGGAGAGAGAAATGGCTGGACATAATGTAAATGGTGAATTCTACAACTATATCAATTCTGAAAACTCACACATGTTGTCTGAAATTAACGATGCTGTGTTTGCAGACACGAAGAAATATCAAACATACAAGTTTTTCAAAAACTTATTAATACTAAACAAGGACAAAAACTTAGATTTGGAAATTGACCATACGAAAAACAACTGTATAGTCTTAGAGGGATCCATGGGTTCAGGGAGAACAACTCTGTTGAAAAGGTTATTAGTTGAAGCATATGAATCTGAAAAGAAACTTATAATCCCATTCCCAGATCCAGAGAGAATCTTGTGGGAAAGAGACAACTTACAATACATGCCAAAATTAAAAACTTACTCCTTGATCCATATAACTCAAGATTTCCTAAACTCTATTTTAAACAGTAACCATAAAGAAATCTTGACTTCTTTAGTTTTAAAGAATGATTACTCGTTTAAAAATCCAAACTATAGAATAGGTCAGCATGTATCCAAAAGGGAGGTTCATTTCACCAGTGGATCCTCTAGTGTATATGATTTATTGAGATTTAAACCAGCCATTGAAGATTACGGTATGTTGTTAGACATTGTATTCAGGGAGATTCGTTTGAATAAAAACTTGGAAACATTCATTATTCAAGACAGATTCAATGATTTACTATACAAAGACAAAACTGATTATATGAACACCAAACTGGAACAAATTGAGATTCAAGACTTCCAAATTCCAAAGTTGTTATTAGAGTTCATCAGGGACAACTCTAAAAACAACACCATTGTCTTGGCAAATGGCATTGAAGTGAATGACTCCAAATTCATGACTTTGAACTATGCCAGGGAGGGCAATGCCAGTGGGGTTAACCCATGGTTAGAATCCAAAACATACAATGAAAGGGTATTGGAAAAATTGGTGGACTTTGAAAGGGGTATCAAACCTAAATTTGTTAGAGTTAATGACTTGAAAGTTGTGGATATCAAAAACTTAATAGCTGCCATTCACTCACATGGGATAATCAACAGAACTGGTGTTTCTGAAGAAGAAGTGTACTTGTTAGCAGGTAATGGGAACACTGCTGAAACATTCAGGATTCTATCAGACTGGTTGAGATATTAAGTTTTATCTCTTAAAATAAATAAGAATAAAAAAAGATTGTAAAAAATCAATAAACACTATAAAGTAACTTTTAACAAATAAAAATATATAAATATATTCTTGTATATATAAATCCTTAAATTTAATTTAATGTTTTTTTTTTATTTATCTATTAATTTAGTTTACTTATATAATACATTTAAAAGATAAAAGAAGTTCTATATAACAAGTTACTTATTTATTTAGTGTGTCTAGAATCCCAGTTAGTTTTAATATCATCAGCAATATGAATCAAATCTTCTTCACTGACATTGTCCTGTATACTTCCCAAGATACTGCTAACTACATTAATATGGTTACCTTGAGTTTTATCATCTCTAAACCTTAAAAAACACCATTCCTGTTCTTCATTCTTATAACACTCCACGATCCTTCCATTCAATGGTTCGTTTTTCCTCTTTAATGATTCCCAAGTTTTATCATCCAAGTAAAGTTTTGCAAATTTAGAATATGTTTCATTCAAAACTTTAAGATCCTTATGGGTATATATGTTTTTAGTGTTGTTTAAAAAAGATCTATCCTCACCGCCCTTCCAGACATATAAGTCAAACTCTGGTTTTTTATTGAAATCAATTTTGGTAATGTCATGATCATCCTCAAATTTTAAAATCATCTTGAAATCTATGGAGTTCTCATTGGCAGGTTTCCATTTAAGTAATGAATCATCCTTTGTGAAGAGAGTGTACCCTCTCTGTATGGGAGTAAAAATCAAACCATCTGAAAAATGTGGGAATCTCCCCTCTTGAATCTGTTTGAAGATTTTTGTTAAATTGTAAGCAAACTCCATCTTTTTCATTCCAAACTTAAATTCAAACTTCATATATCTTTGAGCATCCTTGACTTTCAATTCATTAAGGGGTTTCAATACATCATGTCCCAAATGAGCCAGTCTAGAAGAGGTGGGTTTATTAATCAAACTTCTACCATTGACACTTAACAAATCAAACATTAAGAATCTAAGTTCCTTTTTGAATTTTGTGCCTTCCTTGTTCAAGGGTATATTTTGAATGACAAATTCACCATCGACTAAAGTACCATTATGAAGATGGGTATCATTTAATGGGAGTATGATATTAAGATTTTCATTCAAGTAGAAGTTATTCTCTCTGTCTATAAAAAAGATAGATTGTTTATTAGTCTGTGGATTGATGACAATGAACATCAATAATCTTAAACCATCAGTCTTCTCACAGACATAGTAGTCTTCTGCCATGATCCTTTCAGCTATATCTCTCTTGGTGAATGATACAGGTTGTGATCCTATGAATTGTTTGTAGAGTTTATTACTGAACAAACCATTATCCATACCATTGTTGTTGCTATCTCCACTTAATATGCTACCTATGATATTCAATATATCTCTCTTGACTTCAAATGGTTGTTCAATACCAGGAATAGTAGGTGTTTCTCTATTTTCAGAGATATCATGTGTAAATACACTTTTACTTTTATTCTTGTTTTTATTTTCTACACTCATTTTTTTATATACTATTATCTAGTGTCTAGTGTCTATTGGTTTTTTTAAATATATCTATATGTATATATATTGTTATTTCTTATTTAATCATTTTACTTCTTAATGTAAGTAATTAGAATATAACATATAATATATTTTATTTATTATGATTATTATTATTATTATAAGTATATAATGGTCATGTGCATTACAAATAACTTAATTATAAAATTTTTTTTTACTTTACTTTAAATCAAAAAATACATAAAATACAAAACAAATTCTACTTTAAAATAATTTTTTTTAAAAAAATCAATAGAAACTTCTAATATTATAATAGTAACAACAAACTACATTTAATAACATTTAAATTACAGTAACTGTATGTATATCTCTTAATGTATCATATCAATATAAGGTATATTTTAAATAATAATATTATTATTAAATGTTATTAATAATTGATAATAATAAACTAATTGTATATTGTTATTATTCACTATATAATATCACTTAATTAAATTAGAATAAAACATCAATTCGATACAATACAATACAATATAATTATAATTTGATTAAATTGTAACTTTAAAATATAAATATCTATAACTATTTATAAAACAATTGAGATCTGTTATTAATAGATCGATATAAAAATATTATCCCAATCAAAAATATTATCCAAAACAAAAATAAAAAATATAAAAATAAAGTTAAAGTATCGATACTTTATTTTCGATATAATATTTTAATATTATTATTTTATCCTTTTGTTTTGTATATATATATAGATATACATTGATAATCATACTCATTACTCTCTAAAAAACACACACCAAAGTCTTAAAAAGAAAATATAGACTGTTTACATTATCCTTTTTTCTTTTGTAATAAATACATAAAAATAATATATATATATATAAATAAATAATGGCATTGCATTCTGATGCTACTTTAGTGGATAACTTCATTGCTGAATTATCGCAAAACTCTAATGATGTTACCAATAACATCAACAGTCCCTTATATCATAGTGCTAAATCGAAAACTAAATATATTTGCAACAAATCACTCTACAGCATCGATATTGAACACTGTTTTGTAGATTATGAAAAACAAATCATATATGAAACAAGTAACACACTCTCCGCTACATCATTAGCATTGAACAATATTAATATTAATTCTAATAATAGTGGTTACTTTAAAAAGGGTCAAAGGACTGTATTGTCAATAAACGACAACATTTTTTTAATCAATGAAAAATTCATTGGAGATCCTTATAATGTTGCTAGGGTTATCAAATTTGTTCCCAAAAACTCTTACAACAAGATTATTCACAATAGTAACATCAAAGTGTTCCCTGCATATACCTGTGACTTAATAGTCAACTGGCATTTTAGAACTAGAGATATTTTACCTGTTCCCAATTATAAAATCTATCACAACAGTAGAGAACTGATCATGTCTTCTATAACGTCATCGGTGAAATTGTCTCAGTACAGAGGTCATATTAACTTAAAACATAGAAAACAAATCAATAATATCCATGAATACATAGATTCCCCTTTGAATTTCTACTTTGAAAGGTTTTATGACAGATTTTCAGGAGAGATTTTTAATGTATTAGAGTTAGCCTCTCTAATCACAGAATATAAATGTAAAAACGGAAACGATTCTTTTTATTTAAAACTACTCTCATTAAAAGCACCATACATCTTCACAGAGACTACTTTCCCCATCAGGGAATACTTAGATTTATTCATCTCTCAAAGGATGTCAAACAAAAACTGGAGACTGCAATGTGGTGTTTGTTTTAAATGGTGCAACTATAAATCCAATATGATTAAATGCGAAAATTGTAAAGAACACTACCATCTTTACTGTATCTCTGATGAAATTTCAGATAAAAGAAAACTTGCCAATAAAAACTGGTGGTGTGAGAGCTGCAAACTTGAAAATACACACTCAAATGAAAATACTAATGATTTACATGTTGTTACTACCAATAATACTAATAATAATAATAATGACGATGAAATTTATAAAGTGGATGATCAAAAGAACAACACACCTCCTGAAAATAATATCAACAACGACATTGACCCTGTGGCTAACACAGCTACCGAGAAACCTCAAGAAAATCTAAATAATACTAATGAAATACCTTCAATTAATGAACCTTTGAATGGTAACGTAGATACATCACTAACTAATTTATCTGTAAATCAGTTAAATATAGATTTTGACGCAAAAGAACTCTTTGCCCAAGGTGAATTGAAAAAATTTGTTAAAAAAAATTTCAATGCACAGAACTTTGAGTTTCAATATTTAGGATTCAACAACTCTGAATGTTTGGCTACTAATTATAAGGACTATATTTACACAGACTACTGGAACCCTATAAAGGAAATACAAGTCAACCCTAAAAAATGTCAGCATGGAGTAGAGGGCCTTTATGGAGTAGAGTTTAACAAACCATACCAGCCAGGGGATAGAGGTGGCGATGAAACCATCACTACTGTTTGGAACCCAGATATAGTGGCAAATTCAGTGGACCTTCAGTATAAAGTGAGTGCATTCATCAACCAGTGTTTGGTCAATATACCGAACCAAAACCATTTTTCCACTGTTGAAAGCAACTTTATCGATGAGGTATTGAAATCCCTGTATGAAAGTAATCTAGATTTTGATGATGCCTATAACATCTTGTCTGAAAACTGCAACCGGGACACTTTGAATATTCCTGTGCTATCCCATCAAGAACTTACGTATTTTGAAGAGGGTATAAAAAAATTTGGAGGAGATCCATTTAAAATTTATAAACATTATTTAAAAGATTTGCTTCCCTTAAGCAAAGTGGTGAGATTTTTTTATATTTGGAAAAAGACAAAGCAGGGACTTATTACCAGGGGTAAGTGGGATAAAAAGATTATTAAAAATCAAATTAAAGAAGAACTCGCAGATAGTAAATGGGTTTTTCTATATGAGTCCACTTGCTATGATCTTACTATATTTAACTCACAAAATGGCTATGAGTTCTCCTGTAAGAACTGTAAATGTATAATATCACCCTCATGGTATAAGCTAGATGGCAATGATGTTTTAGTTAAAAACTCTTTCAACGAAGCCCTTTGTCTAAGATGTGCCACTTTCTATAAAAGATATGGAATTGAGTGGAAGCCATATGATGTAATATTAAAACAAATTTATGGAAGAAATAATTGGAAAGGTGTCCTGCAAAGGATTTTATCATCTGATGACTCCTTTCAATTTTCCGATGATGACAAAGAAAGTTTTGTTTATCAGAATATTGATTTTGAACTCATGAAAGATCTTATGGGCTACCTTAAAGATAGTCTTTCCTTATTTAGAGATCCAAGTAATGCCTCTCACAAATATACTAAACTATGTGATCAACTTGCAGCTAGTCTCTTAAAGGAAAACTGGAAGTATGTACAACTTCACTATTTGGAAGGGTATGAAGATCAAGGTAAAATCAAATTAGTAGAATATGTTCAAAATTTACAACTGGAGTATTCCGGTGGGTCTAGGAAAAAATCCAATTCAAACATTTCAAAACAGTTACTTAAACTCAAGGCTAGTAATCATCCATACTCAATCAAATTTATTTGCATTATTGATGATAACGATTACTCTGTGTTTGTAACAAAGGACTATGATAAACTGGTTTTAAATGAAAATAATCAAATATCAAAAATGGGTCGATTCAGAGAGGGAAGTTTAACTTTAGATGTAACTGCAGTAACATCAGAAATTTTGAAAAATTACAAATATGTCAATGGGAAAAACACCAGTCATGTTACATCCATTGACATCACTGCACTGAATGCCAAAAGACCCATTGACTGCCAAATACTAATGCTTTACAAATCACTTATAAACCAATTTATCAAAAAGGCAAGTGGTGTTTTAGAATCAAACTATAAGTTTAATCCTATAAGACACTTTATCATCAATAAATCACCAAACAAACCTTTGAGAAACAAGTGTTCTGTTTGTATGGAAACGATGTCTGATAAGGAGCTCTCTGAGGAAGAAATCATATGTAATGTATGTGGAATGAACGCCCATTATTATTGCTATGGTGAAACGGCAGAGACAACCAAGGATGAAAACTGGCAGTGTGAGTCTTGTAAATGCGGCAATAAAGAGAGGTGTTTCTTATGCATTACTAAAGAAACTGATGAAGAGGCATGCAAATCATTATCTAGGGGTTGTACGCCAGATGCTTTGAAAATCACAGATAACAATAACAGGTTTATTCACGTTGCCTGTGGTCTTTTCACCCCTGGAATTGACACCTCCTCAGAAAATCTGTCACCTTTTATAAATTTAAACAAGAATATGAAATTGAACAAATGTAAAATATGTCATTCAGGGGCAGGATCTGTGATCTCTTGTAGTTTATGTGAGTCTAAATTCCATATAACGTGTGCCCAAGATGAAGCAGGATACAGTTTTGGTTTTTTAAGTGAGAATTACTTGAATGTGACCATTGCATGCAATGAACATAAACAATTGAAGCTATTACCCTTGAACCATCCTCATAACGACACCACATTATGGCAACTACATTTAAAACAGAAAATTAAAAAAGATCTGATATCCCAAGAGGTTAATAAAACTTTGAGCACTAATTCTATTAAAAAATGCTCAACTTGTGATAACGATGTATCACTGTACTGGTATAAATTGGACGATGGGGGTTACAGCTGTAAAAATTGCCATTTGAACAAGATATTCAGAAACGTTAAAGTGATTCAAAGCTCAGATGTAAATAACACAGATCCCACTTTTTGGGATGAATATCCTATTGATAAATTTTTCTTAAAATAGAATGTTTTCACCTCTATATATATATATTTATAGTTATAAATGAATGAACAAATTTAATATTAAAAACTCTAATTTCTTTTTTATTTTCTTTTGAAATAAAAAATATATTCATACTTTTGTTATGTTGATGATTATAGAAATTTAAGTTGAATATTTTTTAAGTTCTTGTTCCAGTCTATCAATCTCTTCAAATGATTCCGCATGAAGTAATTGTTGCTTGAGCTTATCTATTATTTTATCTCTGTCATCAGAACAAGTTTTTTTGTTCTCAACAGCCTTAGCTGCATCTAGTGTATTGATAGGTTCACTGACAGTTTTTTTCTCTAAATTGATTTGACTTTTCTTTATGTCTTTCGATGCTTTTCTTTCTTTTTTTGATACCTTTTTCCCATCAATCGATCTAAGTGAAGGTATTCTGTTCAGAAGTTCAACTCTATAATTTGGAATACTTGTCAGTTCATTTCCATTTATGTGTATTTCAAGTAGAGTTTTACAGCCAGAGTATAGTGTAGAGAGGTCGTCGAAACTTTGAATGTCGTTCTTACAAATATAAAGATACTTGATACATCTGGGTATAAGTGACAAATTTATAGTTTTAATGTTACAATTGTTTGCTTTTAAAGTGTTACAAAATTGGATGTTCTTTATTGCATGAAGATTGTCCATGATATTGTCGCTGAACATGTTATTCGATATATCTAAAGTACTGTATATGACATTGCTCATTTTTTCCTCTATACATTGGTTCAAAATTTCAACATTGGTTATATCATTGTGACTTAAGTCTAAAGCAACATTTTGAAACCCTGACTTCTGCTCTATTAAAAAAATCTCAGTACTTTTAAGATCCATTGTAATGAGCTGATTGGGTATTTGTGTGAACAAGATTTGTTGACAAATGTATATCGAAAAAGGTTTAATTTTGGTTTTAAGAATAAAATTTTGTTTATAAGATATTTAATATAGATGTGAAATAATCAATTTTAAAATAAATAAATAAATAGAAAGAGTTAAGATAGAGACAGGACATCTGTTTAACAGTGTTTGTAGAGTTGTATTTATTATTTCCTCTCTGTCTCGCAATTACCATCTCTGATGTTTTCTACTTGATATACTCTTTCAAAAAGAAAAAAAAGAAGTCACGTTATGTAACAAAAAAGAGAGTTCATATAAAATTCACGTGTTTGCTATAATTTGTTTGTATTCATATATATATACTAATATATAGCTGTAATTAAACATTACAAGATGATTTACAATAACTGCTTGATAAGTGTGAACCTACTAAAAAGCTGTTCACAATCGACAGCAACATCTTTATCTTACTACCTTGAATTTGACAAAGAAAAAACTCCTAAACTGTAATATTACTAAACAGCGGTCTTAGAAAGAGATAAGACTGATAATATGAGCCAGTAGAAAGCAAATCTATAATTTTTCAAAAGACCAAAATTCATCAAAACCATGAAAGCATATAAGTAGTCCTTATTAACCTCAGGGAATAGTTTCAACCCACCTTGAAATGTCAAAAATATAACAAGGTTTACAATACTGGTGAATAATAGATTAACAATAGAAGCATTGCTCTTTTTGAGTTGACTTAACTTTAATAAGATTCTTTCATTCAAGTTAACAGAGACAATTTTGTTAGTTGAAAAATTCTCTTTGGCATATGTACTACATTTCTTAGATATGGTTTCTTTATCGACGGTTAAAATACAGTTTAAGATTGATCTGCACCATTCTGCAGCGGTTGGTTCTATCAACCATCCTGTTTCATTCTGTAAAATTGTTTCCAAAGGACCACCGTTGTTAGGGGCTAAAACAGGGGTACCCATTAGCATTGATTCAACAGGTACAATACCGAAATGTTCATTAGAAGGAGTGTACAATAAAAGAGAACTCTTGGTTATCAGTAGGTTTTTTAGTGGAGTTGATACTGATGTGATAAATATTACGTCATACTTTGTCTTTATGTCAACTGGTGAGATTCCCTCAACTTGTAGATTTTTTCCATCTAATGTTAAATATCTCAATCCAGACTCTTCACAATAATCTTGTAATTCTTTTAAATACTCAACGTTTTCAGTAACTCTACTATCACACCCACCACAAACGTATAATTTCAATTTGTCTTTTCTTGCTTGTGACATGCACTCCAAGGCCATTTGGAATGACTCAAGGGCTAGCTTCAAATTCTTCTTTCTCTCAAATCTATTAACACTTATCAAATACTGGCAATCTTCATCACTGGAAGAGATGTGGTTATTAAATACATTTAAGGTCTCCTTGTCTGGTGTTTTTAATTCCGTATTAATGCAAGGGTAGCTGACTTCAACATCCTTTCTATCTCTTAATAACTTAAAAGTCTTATAAAAAACTCCCTTTGTAAAATGAGAGTTGACTAAAATCTTATCACTACTGTTAGTAGTCAACTGTTCCAATAAGTCAATTGGTAATCTGTATATCTTTTTCAATAAACTTTCTTGTTTATTAGATAAAAGCAAATCTGGAAAATGACAATAAAACACAATCTTAGCCCTTGTGAATGCTTGCAATATTGGTAGACCTACAGAGAGCTGATCAACAATAATAAAATCATACTTTTGAATGTCCTTTGATATTAAAAGACACATTATTAGCCATAACTGTCTAATAATACTAAAAATAATCATGAATCTATTTGCAATGGAAGTGGGTAAAAAGTCTCCATAAACTTCCACATCAATTTCCCTTTTGCCAGTTTTCTCATCAAGTTTAACTTCATCAAAACAATGGCTGTTATCTAAATGAGATGTTGCAATTTTAATTTCATGCCCACACTTCTGTAATCCATATGCATAGTCTACAACTAGTCTTTCAGCACCACCAATTCCTAAGTCAGGGTGTATAAATAGTATTTTAGATGGAGGTAATTCCTTTTCCATTTTTTTTTTTTGAACTTATTATCAGTGCAAACAAATGAGTGCCTTTCTTTTGGTGTGATTATCTTTTTTATTACTATATATATAGAATGTTGTAATGTTATTGTTTAATTAAAATTCATATATATAAGATGAATAATTGTTGTAAATTATTCAAGTTAGAAGAGATTATTAAAGATGTGTTTTTAATCTTAGCTTTGATATGTATATATATATGTTTAGATTGATAGATTAAAATCATGTGTGTGTGTGTGTTAACAATATATATTTTTTGTTTGTTTGTTTTTCTTAGTGACTTTCTATTTTTCCTACATTAAAAAAAATAATAAAATATACACTAATAAAAAATTCTTTTTAACAAATTTCACGGAGTGCTCTAAAAAAATAAAAAGTAAGAAAACTCTCTAATGCTTTGAAAATTAATGTTATGTAACACTGGAGAGTTTTCTAGAATACACAGCAACGGTTTTATCACCATTAGTTATTTCTATTTAAATTGAAAAGAAGTTTAAAAAATAATAAAGACTACTGCTACTAATGCAGTAAAGTGGAAATTATAAAACAGTTAAAGATTTAGTCGTTTAAAGCCATGGAAAAGGGTTTAACATACTTTTGGTTTTAATTTATTTTATTTTTTTTCTAAGATTTTTTATATAGTCATGAAATCTATATAGGTATATACTAATAACATTGGTTTTGGAAAGCCAATGGTAATTGTATCATAAATAACTGCCGGTTTTATATCATAGATTTAAAAAAAAACAGTTAGTCTATAAATTTATATTTAATCTCACTTTTTAAGTTTTTTCAATAACTCATCTTCATTGTCATCTAAATCAAACACAGAGACTTTTCTTTTCAGTTGATTTGTACTTCCTGGATCATTTCCGTCATTGTTTTCGTGATCTGATATTTCTTCAATAATCGGATCAGCCAAATGTGGTGTGGCAGCATATCCTGCATTTTGAAGCGAGGGAGTATTTGGATTTGTAGATATGTAATCATTCAGATCAAATGGATATATCATAGGAGAGTCGCTTTGACCAATATTAGTGTTTTCAGGATTAGATTTATCAAAAATGTTATTATTTTTTCCATCATGTTCATAATCCATGTTATTATCTGTTGGATTCAACTTATTCAAAATTTGAGAAAATCCTGTCAAATGTTCATCCTGTTTCTTCATATTCTCGTGTAATGCACTCAATATATCATTATAATTTCCATCTGTGTGGTTTTCAATGTTGCTATTTCTAGATCCATTCTCAATATTGAAGTCACTGCCTAGAAGACTGTCATCAATGCCATATGAGTTTTTTTGCACACCTGTAGGTATATGTGCTCCATATGATCCATTGAAATCATAGGTGTCATTGAAGGGAGTATTGTTTTTGTTTGTGTATAGTGGTGTCTGCATTTGATCTATGAGATTTTTCTTCATAGGTCTGTTGGCTGTAATTTCTTCCACAGAGGTTGATGATTTATTGCTTTTTACAGAATCTACTGCAGGACTATTTTTAGATGTGTTGCCCTTTCTGCCTAAATCATGGGTATTAAGTTCCAAGGGAGAGAACTCTTCAATAATCGGTCCATTATGAACGCTTTTACTATTTGGAGTCTCCAAAAAGGCATCATCTAAAATCTCCTGAATTTGCGCAGTTGTGCCGTTTCCTGTTCTAATCTCAGTTGTGGTTGAATTAGCTCTTGGTTTTTTTTTATTATTTTCTTCATCTAGTGAAACAATTTTTTCTGTCTTTTTCTTCTTGTTATTTCTAGTTGCTGTGTTGTTTAGAGTACTACTTATATTGGTTAAGTCACTACCTTTTGTAATATGATCTTCAGAAGGTCCTTCTTGATGAATTAATCGTTGAACGCCTGGTCCAAAATAACTTGACATGAACTGCAGGATCTTTTGTAATGCGCTCTCTTGTTTCTGTAATCTTTTTCTTGTTTCCATGTTTTGCTTCCATAAAACATCATTCTGTTTGGATAATCTCTTCAAATCCTCTGCCATAGATAACTGGTTATACTTCAATGTCTCAAACTCTTGAAGAATAGTATTTGAATCTAAATTGTTCATTCCATGCCCTAGAGACACACTCTTGTAAGAACTCGATCCATCTGCATTGAATAAAGCTACTGCATTGCTCTTGTTTGCATCCTTTGAGGACCTGCTTTTATTTCCGTTTATGTTTTTTGAAGTGGTTGAACTTTGTTGCGGTCCCTCAATCAAGTTCATGTGGTTAATTTGGTTTCCTGTTATTGGAATGTATTTTGGCATTTTCCATGATATTCCAGTCGTTGGTATTGCTTCATTATCATTAGCAGAATCGCTTAGGTTATTATTTATAGCATTAGACATATTGTTATTAATGCTGTTATTTTTGTAATCATTTTGTAAATAATTTTGGTTTTGGTTCATATTGTTCATGTTAATGAACTGATTATTGTTGTTGTGTTGGGGTCTTTGTCTGGTGATAAACTCTAAAAGATCTTCTCGCCCTTTTTGAAAAAACTCATGCTGAAATTGCAATTTTTCTTCATTGGGATCGTTGTAATAACCTGACTTAGCGTCTTGAACCTTTCTCCAGCCATACATATTAAGCTGTCTGATAAAACTTGCAATTTTACAATGTTTAAAGTACTTTGGCAAAACATTAGTAACAAAATCAATCTGATGAATTATAATAAAAGATTGGCCGTCCGGTGCCCATGCAATACAGTTATCTGTCTCTTTGTCATTTACCATAAACCAAACTTTATTGATAAAGGCAGGTCTGACCTTTTTTTGTACGGACGGAGTCTTTCTCATTTTTTTTAACAAAGTAGATCTAAGCAGGCCCTGTGCATTGTTATTTTGCGAAAGATTCTCTGCATTAGTAGTATGTAAATCTATTTGTTCATTAGAATTTTTAGAACTACCTTTGTTCTCAGGGGAAGGTTCTTCAACAATCATGTTGTCGTCTGTGATTGGTTTTCCAACTACTTTCGGAAGATGGTTAGTTTTTATGGCATCATTAATGAATGGCGTTGTGGGAAGATCGGAAAGAGTTCCATTTGACTCAACACTATGAATTTCATCAGTATTCATACTTTCACTCTTTGATTTTAAATATGGCGATATTCCGTTTAAACTTATGTCATTGATGTCTGTTTTATTCATGTTCTGGGTGTTTTCATTAGCATTCATATTTTAAGATGCTTTTTTTTTTGTATATGTAATTTAGTGCTTCAGGCTGACGAGTCAGTGATTAAAATGTTTTATTCTCCTTTTATATTTGATATAGTGTCTTTAATAATATATAGGATTGTTCCTAGAAATGTGTTATTTATACTTGAATCGTGGTAATGTGTGTGTTTTTATTAACTATTAGAATAGGGTTCCGGCTAATTAGATGTATTGGACCCTTAAGTAATGCTACAGATAAGTATAGTCTTATTAGTTTGGTACTTTTTTAAACTTGTTTTCTTGTTTTCTTGTCAATAACTTCCAACTCAAGCTAATCAACACTAGATTTTATAAAAACGTCTTTTGTTTTTTTTTAAGTAATGCCATCTAAACTGTAACAACTGTAGTCTTTCCAAGAATGCAGAACTGTACCCGTTTAAAAAGATAGGATAAACTATTTATTGATATAATGACCCACTGAACACACTACAAATTGTTATTTTTTTAAGGTTGAACTCATTTCTTTTTTTTTTTTTCTCCAATAACAAAAAATTTTTTTCTTCTTTTAAACATTTCCATAAATAACTTTGATGAATTTAGTCACGTTTTTTAACATTTTTTTCTTTATATCAAGCGACATCTTTTAATTATCAATAATGCGACTTAGTAAATCATAATAAAGTATGCAATAAAGAATTACATCCATCACTCTGTTTTTAAGGTTTATTCAAATAGATTAGTTGATGTATTATCTTTTTGGATTAATTTTTAATTAATATAATAAATAAACCTACATATATATATTTTACATAGTGTTAAAATCTAGCATTAACCATTCCTATCACTCTCAGGTTTTAAGAAAAAAACCAAAGACATATAACTTAGGTCAGGTGCATTTTGTGCTATCACGTGTATATTTTGTTATTTTAGTTTTTTGCTTGTATACCTTCTATTAACACAACAAATATTTGAATATTATTTCACGTGATTATATTTACTGACACCTATCATGTAAGAACAATAAAAACAATAATCATAATGCCACTAAAATCTAAGCAATTAGTTCTGATTATGAACAAAACAGTAGCTTTAAAACAAACTGCAACTATTGTATTAAACAAAACACTCTATATGATAAATATATAAAGCAATTATAATCATATATTTAAAAAGAGAAAAAATAGTATATGTCTTATAAGTATATATATACAAAAGTTTATGAAAATCCGGTGTGTGATAAAATCACCAATCATTCAATTCATCAATAAAACTATATATATTTATATTACTAATCATGTTTATAAGTAACAATCTTGTCGTCTTTAACTGCTTTCAACACATTACTTGTAATAAGACCAAATGTAATTTGTTTATTAATTAATGAATCTTGTAGAAAAAAACTAAAACTTTTTAAACAAAAAAAATGAAAAACGAGAAAATTACTTTAAAAACAAAAAAAAATATAATATAATATAATATAAGGTATATTGAAGAATTGTTAGTATTAGGAAATAAATAAAGAAAAGATATATCGTTTTCTAAACTTAGTTCATAGCCTTAACTAATTGGTTGATGAATTCTTCTCTGTTACCGAAAGAACCACCTTGGATGAAGTGCTTGAACTTTCTAGTAACACCCCAACCACCGTTAGGGTTGGATAACTTGAATGGCCATAAGAAGTTGTTGGCTTGCTTGAAGTTTGGACCAACGGTAACGATTTCGTGGATTAAGTCATCGATGGATAAGATACCGTATTGACCTAAAGAAGCTTCAACAATTTCGTTGTCGGATAAAGCAACTCTTTGCTTGTTGACCTTACCGAAACCTCTCTTGTAAACTAACTTTCTGACAGTGTGGTAAGATGGGTAACCGTAAGCAACGTATGGTTCAACTAACTTCAATAATTCAGAAGTAGCCTTGGTAACCTTGACGAAAACACCAGTGTTGATTTGGTTTAATCTTAATAATTGTAAAACCTTTCTTGGCTTTGGAGCAATCTTGTTAATACCCTTGATTCTGACAACAAAGACTAACTTAGCTTCACCTTGAACGAAGTAAGAACCTTCCTTCTTGGCAGCTCTCTTAGCGTCAATGATGGCTCTTTCAGCAGCTTCGTATTCTTCTTGGTAAGCTTGGTTTCTAGCTAAAATAGCAGCTCTCTTTTCCTTGCTAGCCTACTTTAAAATGATATGGTTTATAATTTTTAATAAAAATGAATATTATATTTGTTAGTAAAACTTTATTATACATTCTGAGGTTGAGGTATTTGAACAAAAGTTAAGTTATTGATTTTTAAATGTAAAAAAAAAGCCGTCAGGATATGTTTTCTCTTTAATGCATATAAAGTGATAGTAGTGACACATCTATTTAATCGTTGAAGTTGTATTTTATTTTAAAATTGTTTTTCAGTCGAAAGATGGTGTTTGTTATAGACAGCAT